>OX393553.1:75286071-75492476 GCA_947650365.1 Chamaelirium japonicum
ATACTGAAATATAGCTCAGAACATATTGAATATGGATCTTGGAATGAGCGGAATAATTCTAGGAGCTCATAGGCGCTGACGGAACTTGATTCCGAGTAGCGCACCTCACTCAGTCTCTCTTTCAGTTTTTCGCTTTTCGTGAAGGGCGTTTTCGTCTAGGCTTCACGATAGACATCGGAATAACCTAAAATCCGACCCCCCCCCCTCATTATCTATTAGGGGCCGGCCCAAGCTTCCTTGGAGCCATGGGAGACCGGCCCTATATAGGAAATAAGGAGAGGGAGGGCCGGCCCTTATGGGCTATTCCCTCTCCTCCAAAAATCCGAACCCCCTATAGCTCCTCCTTTGTGGTTTCGGCCAAGGAAAAGAGAGGAAGAAGAAGGGAGAAGGAAGAGGAAGGAAAGAGAAGGAAGAAAGGAGAAAGTGGAGGAGAAAATCTTGTGGCTCGCCATCGTCTTCGTAACGGATTCCTCCGTCGACTCGTAATCCCTGCACTCAGAGACGGGATTTTAAGGATTCTTCAATTCGCAAAGGACAAGGTGCTATCCGACAATTTCCCTTGCGATTCAAGTACGGTACTTCATCGTTCCGTCATCCCCGGATCATAGATCTAAAAAGGTATGATGAATCTAAACACCTAACTAGATGCATTCATGTCTTCCGTAGATTGTAGTATACCTCTAGGGTGTCCGCACATATGCTAAGATCGTAGATTTGCATGTAGATTGATTTATAGCAAAATTGTAATGAAACATACACCGTATGATCTTCAGATATTTCTTTTGCTTTCGCTGCGGCTCTGATTAGCGGATCCAATTCCAACAATTGGTATCAGAGTACGCTTTGGTGTATATTTCATGTATGAATTCGTGAAAACATCATGTGAATATATGATGGCATATGTTTTCGTTGGGGTTCGGCGTAGATCATGCATATGGATTGTGCTATGTATCATCATTTTGCAGGTGTCGTGCTGAATAGTAATCTGTGATTGCATGCATCCGGGGGTCAAACCCCGGATTTAATTTTTGTATTGATTATTATTGTGCTTGTGGTTTTTGAGGCTCTAGATGGGCGAGGGTGGGGGTTGACCATCCTCGGTTCCCTGGCCAATTTTCTAGATTTGTTTCCTTTTCTTTTTAGCGAAATTATACACGAACGAGCATTTGCTCGGAGCGTGTTAGTTTTTCGATCACAGGAAGAAGGAAATGATGCTTCATCCACGGTTCGAGCAAGCGGTACCATGGCGTGTAAAGACCCGGTGAAAGCGTGCACGTTGGCGATGATGGGGATCGTCATCAGAGATCGTGCAGAATAGAAGAGTAGGATATCTTGGCTGTGCTATTCAGGTTCAGGGGTCGGACCCTGGACTTGATTCAGTTTGGATATTTTCTGTTGATTCTCTTTACTTATTGTTTAGAGAACCCCGATGATAATTTTATTATCTTGCTTGTGAGTTTGTCTCTAGATCAGGATTAGGGTTAGTACTAAGCTTATGGATTCATCGGTGTCTCTAAATGGTTCTAACACATGCGAATCCGGTGGCTAGCTAAAAGGAAAGGCGGTAACCACCCTCGTGGTAGTTCAGGTAGCCAAGTACTGTGCACCGAGATAGACGCAGTGTTAGATTTGTTTAGAGATAATTAACTAATGTCTTTATAAGAAGTATGATAACCCTAGTGGGATGCCCTTTCCCCACGTGGTCCTAGCGACCAAGTTAGGTTAGGATTTCACTGTGTGATACCTGTTTCTAGATGACGTTTGATGGTAGTATGAACTCATCACGATTTGGTTATGCCACCATTAGGTTGAGGTCCGGCGGAGGTTGTCGGATGTCCCTATTTGGCCAGCATCGAAACATGTAATGAGATGAGGTCTACTATGACATCAGGCATCAAATTGTGAACGAGGCATCATCGTAGTGGGAGCCCTTTCCACGTTGACCTTAGGCTAGGCTCCAGATCTTAGGATTATGGACAAACTAGTGAAGTATCGGGATCCTTGGAATCTATGTAATGTGATCCTTGCAAGAAAGGCGAAAGCTAAGTATTCAAAGTAGGGACTATGATATTTTCCGAGGATACTAATGCTTTTGCGGGAGGGTTTATAAACCTAGTGGAAGCACGGTAGACCAGGGTCTAAGTCTAGGAGGTCGTAACCTTTCTAGATATGCATAAAACCTCATAAAGAAGGGATATGTAAGTGGTTCCCTCCAAAAGAGAGCCCCTGGCCTCCATAATTAACCGGCTAAGGGTCTGGGTGGGAGGTACGCAGTTCAATATTCCCACCGGGTGAGAGCTGTGTTTCCTTCCATACTGGTTCGCCTAGTGGTTTCCTTCGGGACATGGAGGATGCCGAAGGTAGTGGGTGACGACTTTTTCCTGCACCGTGGGAGCCTATGAACCCCCCTGTCGACACCACCTAGATTTGTGGGAAGCATCCGAAAGCTTATGTGAAGCCGCTGTTGCTGCGCACACGGGTCATATAAAGCTGGCTAAAAGGAGACTGTGAGGTCTTTCAGTTTACCATGGGTAATTCTGATGAAGACTGGGTCGTAAAAACCTCGTTGGCAGAAGCGGCTGCATGCTCTCACCGAGATGTTGTCTCCAATTCAAGGCCGATAGTCTTAGTGCTCGAGCCCAGGGAATTTAGATTCCTGGATGTCTCCACTTGAGATAGTGAAGACATAGCGGCTAGAGTAAACATTATCTATTTGTAAATTCCATGAAATAGATTGTAGTAAATCCTAATTTTGCTTTGAACCATTGTTTACAGAAATCATGACCAAGCTCGACCTCCTTGCCTCCATACTTAATGATAACAAACTTACGGGACCAAACTACGAGGACTGGAAGCATAACCTGATGCTCATCCTAAGGGTTGGCAAACACACAATTGCCCTAAGTACCCCTCAACCGGCTATGCCGGGACCAAGTGCAACTGAGGCTCAGTTGAAGGAATGGAAAGATTGGCTAGATGCTGATAAGATGTGCAAGTGCTACATAGTGGCATCCTTGCAGACCGTCCTTCAGAAGCAAGTCGAAGACATGGCCTTCGCTTCAGACATGATGCTCTACCTAAAGAAAATGTTTGAGGGTCGTAGTCGGGTAACTCGTTACCTGACCATCAAGAAATTGGTGTCCACGAAGATGGCAAAGGGGACTTTAGTTCGGGATCATATGCTAAAATTGTTTGGCTATGTGAACGAGCTTGGTTTCTTCGATGTCATCTTGGATGCAGAGATCCAGACCGACATTTTCCTCGCGTCTCTGTTAGGAGCGTTTGAGGGCTTCGTTACCAACTTCAACCTTAACCGGTTGGAGATATCTAATGCAGAGCTCCTAGCGGTGCTCCAGGCGGCAGAGGACGGGATGAAGGCAGGAGCCCAATCCCTGAAAGTGGAGCGAAATTCTTCTCTGAAAGCCAAAGACAAGTTTCAGAAAAGAAAGTCTAAGAAGCCCGTGAAGATGGGCTAGATGCAGTTGCAGGTTCCTAAGCAGAATGGTCCGGCGAAGCCCAAAGAAAAATATTTCCGATGTGGCAAGAAGGGGCACTAGAAGGGCGACTATCGCGCGGCTCCCAAGAAGGTTGAGACAGGTATATCTCAAATCCACATAGTGGAATCCCTTGCAGCATCCAATTGTTCTCCAGTTTCTGGGATTGTGGATTCTGGTTCCACTAACCATACTTGCAATAATTTACAGGGGTTCAAGGAGACAAGAAAACTGGGTGATGGGGAGATAATCCTAAGTATGGGAACTGAGGCCGTGGTAGAGGCTGAATCAGTTGAAGATGTCGTATTGCAGTTCCTTAATGGAAGAAGTTTATTACTTAGAGACATACTTTATGTACCGTCCTTGAGACGAAACTTAATTTCTGTTTCCTTATTGAATAATGAAAGTTTTTTAGTTTTATTTGATGCTTATGGTGTGTCAATTAAATTGAATGGTTCCTTTGTTAGTAAGGGAAAGACACAGAATTATCTCTATGTAATTAACTCCAATCATAAGCAGGATAACATAACTGAATCGTGTGTGATTAATTCATCTAAAAGGAAAAATCCCTCAGATAATCCAACACTCCTTTGGCATCTAAGGCTTGGACACATAGCCTCAGACAGGATTCACAGGTTGGTTAAGGTAGGACTTTTAAGTCCAGATGTTTTAGAAAGTCTACCGACGTGTAAGTCTTGCCTGGAAGGCAAGATGACTAAAAGATCTTTCCGAGCCAAAAGTAGCAGATCTAAGGAGGTATTAGAGTTGGTACACACTGATGTATGTGGGCCCATAAGTGTCCGTGCTATAGAAGGCTTCGAGTATTTCATCACCTTCACGGATGATCACTCGAGGTTTGGATACATATACCTAATGTGGTGGAAGTCTGAATCCTTTGATAAGTTCAAGGAGTTCAGAGCTGAAGCAGAAAAGCAGACGGATAAAAGTATCAAGTCTCTTCAATCGGATCGAGGAGGCGAATATCTATCGGATGAATTTATTGGGTACCTGCGTGAGCATGGGATAGTATCCCAATTGACTGCACCAGGGACACCACAATAAAACGGTGTATCTGAGAGGAGAAACCGAACTTTGTTAGACATGGTTCGAACTATGATGAGTTATGCAATATTGCCACCTAGTTTTTGGGGATATGCCCTAGAGACGGCAGCATATACTTTGAACTTTGTTCCATCAAAGTCAGTACCCCTAACTCCTTGGGAGCTGTGGTTGAAGCGAAAGCCAAGCCTACATCACTTTAGGATTTGGGGTTGTCTAGTACATGTACGGAAGGACAAGCGAGATAAGATGGAGTCAAAAACTAAGGTATGTCTATTCGTTGGGTATCCAAAAGGGACAAAGGGTGGTTTATTTTATGATCCTGAGGATAGAAAGGTTATCGTCTCGACGAACGCCGTATTCCTGGAGCAAGATTATTTAATAGACCATAAGCCCACCAGTAAAGTAGTTCTTGAAGAATTGCTTGGTACTGATGGGAGTACGCAGACAGAAAACGTAGTGGGAGCCGATACCACTAAGATTAACGATACTGTAGAATCGACTCCTATGGAACCACCGCAGGCTCTTCGCAGTGGGAGGACCACAAGTGCTCCTGATAGATATATTGGAGAAGCCTTTATGGTAGATCCAGAGTTTTAGGAGGATAATCCCCTGAACTATGACGAAGCGATGGTATCCTCTGACCATGCAGAATGGCAGGAAGCCATGGAGGCAAAACTGACATCGATGTCCCAAAACTCAATCTGGACACTTGTAACACCACCTCACAACATTAAACATGTTGGGTGTAAGTGGGTGTACAAAAGGAAAAGAGGTTCGGATGGTACCGTTGAGACTTACAAAGCTAGACTAGTCGCTAAGGGTTATACCCAGCGAGAAAGGATCGACTATGACGAAACCTTTTCGCCAGTGGCTATGCTTAAGTCTATCCGGATCCTCTTGTCCATTGCAGCCCATTATGATTGGAAGATCTGGCAAATGGACGTCAAGACCGCATTCCTCAACAGGGATTTGGAAGAAGGCATCTACATGTCTCAGCCTCCAGGCTTTGTCGCAAAAGGTCAGGAAAGTCTGGTGTGCAAGTTGCAAAGGTCCATTTATGGACTGAAGCAAGCATCCAGAAGTTGGAACATGCGATTTGATCAGGCTATCCAGTCTTATGGATTTGAGCAGAACGTGGATGAACCATGTGTTTATAAAAGGAGCGATAAGACTGCAGTAGTTTTTCTAGTGTTTTACATAGACGATATCCTGCTAATTGGAAACGATGTTGGAACGTTGTCTACAATGAAGGTGTGATTATCCTCACAATTTGACATGAAAGACCTGGGTGAAGCGAGTTATGTTCTGGGGATCAAGGAAACTCGAGATCGCCAGAACAAGACTCTCTCGCTATCACAGTCAGCCTGCATAGATACTATCTTGGTCAGATTCAGTATGCACAACTCCAACAAGGGACTGGTTCCATTCAGACATGGAATGAAATTGTCCAAGGATCAGGGTCCTAAGACTCCTGAGGAGAGGGAAGAGATGCAGAAGATACCTTATGCTTCGGTTGTAGGGAGTCTGATGTATGCTATGCAGTGCACGAGACCAAATATATGCTATGCAGTAGGCATGATGGGCAGGTATCCGTCAAATCCGGGTCCAGGGCACTGGATTGCTGTGAAAAGTATACTCAAGTATCTCCGTAGGACGAGAGATTATGAGTTAGTTTACTCTTCACAGGAACTGATGCTGATTGGATATACAGATTCTGACTTTGCGTCAGATCCGGAATCCAGGAGATCGATATCAGGGTTTGTGTTTTCATTAGGAGGAGGAGCTGTCAGTTGGAGGAGCGTGAAGCAGGGATGTATTGCGGATTCGACGACAGAGGCTGAGTACGTTGCGGTGTGCGAAGCAGCTAAGGAGGCAGTGTGGCTCAAGAAGTTCCTCACGGACTTAGGATGCGTACTGGGAGCTTAAGATCCTATAGTCCTTTACTGTGATAATAGTGGAGCGGTAGCACAATCCAAGGAGCCAAGATATCACCAGAAGAGCAAGCATATCGAGCGGAAATACTACATTATCCGGGACTTGCAGAAGCGAGGGGAGGTTTCAGTGACTCAGGTGGCGTCTGCAGATAACATGGCGGACCCTTTCACAAAGGCGTTACCGACCAAGGCTTTTGAGAAGCACGTAGATGCCATGGGAGTTAAGACTGTTGTTCCCCGCTAGGCCAAGTGGGAGATTGTTGTAGCTCGTGTGTCCTTTGCGTGGATTTTCTGTATTAACATTAATAAAGATGACTTTGGTTATTGCTTTAATTAGAATACTACTCTGGTATATGATAATACTCATATAATAAAAGGACTCTAGGGAACACAGTAGGCCACTGAGGCGTATGTAGGATCCATGCTTGGGAGACCCAGTGGACCAGTTCTGTGTAGACGTAGAACTAGTTCACAGCTTAGGTGATGCCGGTTGCTTCATCGAGAATAAGATGTTGGCAGGTAGAGGATGTGGTGAAGTCTCCACCACGGGAACGTAGGATTCCCATTCACCTGACCAAGCACGATGATCGTATTGGATAGGAACCAAGATGGTGCACAGTTCAGTGATTCAGACACTGGTGCAGAAACCGTCTTACTACTATAGATAATCCGTCCTTAACCCTGAGGGACCATGTATACTGGGTCAACCAGTTGTGTGGTGCTTTGATGTGCCAACGTGTGCGGACCTTCCATAGTCCAATACCACGGTATGTTGGGTTACCCGGTTGGCGCTTGAGTGACATGTAATCCCTACAGGTTATCCGACGTCCAGTGTTGGATGGGTGCGTTTTGATGAGTCAATCTGTCCACACAGTTAACCCAGGCCTGGTGGTTGTCAGTATGACTGACGATGTTCCGGATGCTAGGCATAGCACCGGAAGGTGTGTGGTGTTATAGATAACAAGTCATCAAACCCTAGTCAGATGATCGATCGGGATCTGACGGTGCTCCCCACCGCCCGAGTCGTATCATGGCACCAGTAATAGGAGGGACTAAGGATTATCGGAGTATAGTAGAGAACAGGGTTATGAGGGAGTAACATAAGTTTAGGATCACTAGAGTTCAACTCGTGTCGCACTCTGGGTGGCTACGCGGGTTAATCGGATTAGGGTTGATTAACGGAACTTTCGGTGTGTCACCGGAACAGTTAATCAGGGATCCGGTTGGAGCTAAAGATCCTGAACCCTGAAGGTTCCACCCTGTCGTTGCGTATAGGAATTGTTCCCCGATCTAGTTGGATACGTTGGATGCGAAGTAACGCGATGGAGAGCAAGCCCGGAGCCAAAGAACCTAATTCACATGTATTTCGGGCCGTAGGGGTATTTTGGTAAATACTGAAATATGGCTCAGAACATATTTAATATGGATCTTGGAATGAGCAGAATAATTCTAGAAGCTCACAGGCACTGACGGAACTCGATTCCGAGTAGCGCACCGCACTCGGTTTCTCTTTCAGTTTTCAGCTTTTTGTGAAGGGCGTTTTCGTCCAGGCTTCACGATAGACATCGGAATAACCTAAAATCCGACCCCCCCTCATCCCTATCTATTAGGGGCCAACCCAAGCTTCCTTGGAGCCATAGGAGACCGGCCCTATATAGGAAATAGGGAGAGGGAGGGCCGGCCCTTATGGGCTATTCCCTCTCCTCCAAAAATCCGAACCCCCTATAGCTCCTCGTTTGTGGTTTCGGCCAAGGAAAAGAGAGGAAGAAGAAGGGAGAAGGAAGAGGAAGGAAGAAGAAGGAAGAAAGGAGAAAGAGGAGGAGTAAATCTCGTGGCTCGCCATCGTCTTCGCAACGGATTCCTCCGTCGGCTCATAATCCCTGCACTCAGAGACGGGATTTCGAGGATTCTTCAATTCACAAAGGACAAGGTGCTATCCGACAGTTTTCCTTGCGATTCAAGTGCGGCTCTTCATCGTTCCGTCATCTCCGGATCATAGATCCAAAAAGGTATGATGAATCTAAACACCTAACTAGATGCATTCATGTCTTCCGTAGATCGTAGTATGCCTCTAGGGTGTCCGCACATATGCTTCGTAGATTTGCATGTAGATTGTTTTATAGCGAAATTGTAATGAAACATACACCGTATGATCTTTGGATCTTTCTTTTGCTTTCGCTGCGACTCTGATTAGCGGATTCAATTCCAACAGCATAATGCAGCGTCAATCCGCTCACACGGGCCTTTCCTTGACCCAGTCCAAATTTGCCAATTAAGGGTTTTGATGGACCATGGTTGTCCTTTTGGCCAGTGCAACATGATCCCCATTGTCTGAGCAACGAATGCCTCATGTCCACTTCGGATGCTTACCCACAAGCCTAGGTAGTTACAACACGGGAGTTCATGCGGCCCCCACTAGGGTGGGATGAAAAGCCCTTCTCTCCTCACCCCGTAACCACCATATCCCAAAGGAGACTGCTAAGTCATCTGGCATGGAAAAAACATAACCCTCATCCTAGGGGGTGTCGAGCTACGCCCTTCCACCCAGACACAAAGTAGTTGGTTGTGAAGGCCAGAGGATCTCGACGAGTTATCTTACACATCCCTTATTATAGTTGAGGGTTATTTAATGCAAGTATGAGTGTACACTAAGGTCACGACAACCTATACACTAGACCCTGGTCATACCGTGATCCCATTAATCGATCTCGGAATATCATAGTCCCTTCCTCGAGTGGATTTCTCCACTCAAGGGTCACATTACAGATCCCAAGAACATCGATGCTCCACAAACTTGGCTATCACGCTAATGCCCTGGAGCCTAGCCTAAGGTCAGACTGACTGGAAAGGTCTTCCACTACCATGGTGCCTTGCTTATAAATTTGACGAATGATGTCATAGTAGAATTCCAACTCATTCTAGGTTTCGATGCTTGCCAAATAAGCACACCCGACTAATCGGGTGTTGACCTAATAGTGGCATAACCAAATGTGAGGAATTCTTGCTATCATCAAGGGTCAATTAAATAATAGGCGTCACTAGTGGAATCCTATCCTAATAAGATCGCTAGGACCCGAGGGGAAAGGGCATCCCTATAACACAGATAATCAAATTATCGCATCGGGGTTCTCTACAGAAATATAAAGAACAGAAGAAAGAAACAATCCACAAAACTGAATCAAGTTCAGGGTCCGACCCCTGAACCTGACTGGCACAGCGTAGGCTCTCTGTCTCCTTCGCAAGGCTTCTCGATCCGGTGCAAGCCTCTGTATACGATCTCCTGATGCTTTCTGCCCTTTGCCGTCATCGTGTACGCTTCACCGGATCGCCATCGTCCTCCAAGGTTCCACTCGCGCTTCCGGTGGTGGATCTCCACGGCAAGTCCTCCTCTTTAATCTGTAATCAAAAAAGCTCTAGTACAGTTCGAGTAAGTGCTCGCTCGTACACAATTTCCTAGAACGAAAAGGAAAACAAACCTAGCAAAAAGCCTGGGAATCAAGGGTGGTCAACTTCCACCACTTGCCCAACTATGGCTCTAAAACCTATCCACACATAGAAGAAAAAACATCCAGAAAATATTCGCTAACACGGGGTCCGACCCCCGATAGCAAGCATTCATATATCCAGAATAATTTTAGAAGCGGCGCCCTGCAAGAATAATTCATAGAACATACAATATACTATGCATGATCTACTCGTAGAACCCCGATGACGGCACATACTATTCATGCGCGCACATGATGGTTTCATGAAAAAACAAGAAACGCACACCACTAGCGTGCTCTGATACCAATTGTTGAAAATAAATCCATGGTAGAGGCCCGCAGCAAAAGCAAAGTGAAGGCCCGAGGATCGGGAGCGGTGTGCGTTACATATCAAAAATCTTATCGAAACGATCTACATATGCGTGTATGAATCTAGCATGGCAACTACGCGAACCCCTAACGACGATCTAACATGAAAGAACAATCTAGCATGTATGCATATTCTATCTATGTTAGATCTACATGTTAGAGATCATACCTGCGTGCGGATTCTTTCACCGCGACAAATTTCTTCTTTGTCGATGGAAACGGGCTCGGATCTGCTTGACATAGCTTCGGTGCGACGGCCATAACTTTCTACTCCGAACTTCGATTAGGCTGAAATTTGAAATGTAAATAGCCAACTTTGAGATACAACTTTTGCAATACGTTTTACTTCGTTTGGACTTCTGTAGCTCCCAAAATCATAGAAACAATGTTAATTTTGTGTGCAGATTCTGGACAGCAAAAGGTTGCGGGAGATGCCTTCTAGTTCACCCGATCTCACACGATGCACGGCACCTCGTCGATGGATCTCTGAGTGCCTCCATACAACGAGCCTTCTCCTTCTATGAAACACCACGCGAGGAAGATGAGTCACCTTCCAATGGCACAAGCGAGGGAGAGAGAGACGAGAGAGGATATGCGAAGAGAGGAGAGGGGGCGGCTAGGGTTTCCCCATGGCTTGTATAGCCGGGCCCCCCTCGCCCCATTCCCTTATATAGGATCGGCCTTATCCTTTGGATAAAGCCCTAACGGATAAGGATTGACTGATTCAAATATTCTCCTTATATATCTCTTCTTTATCTCTATCTTTTCCTTGGTTTTGAAAACGGTCAAAACTAGCCCATTTTCTGTGCCTCATGACCGGCCCTTTCATCGGAGGCAACAACCTCCTGAAGCCAATGGGGCCGGCCTTGACCAGTCTCTCAACACTTAGGGTCGACCCCCTTAGTACATAGTGACGCATAGTATGACCAAAACGTCCTTATATCACTAGTTGGCCGTTCCTCGTGTATGAGACTTTGCAAGGCACACATAAGTGAACTGCACCAGTGATTTCACTATTCTCTGAGGTTCCCATAGGGTGCCCCTAGTGAAGTCAACTAGTCAACTCGCAACATGTCCCGATGCATCGCACCCATGTGGCAAAGTCCACTTATGACAAGGAATTGTTATATGCGTCTCTGCACTAACCGAGGGTTTCCCCTTAGTGCACATACGTAGCTACGCATCTATCGTGCACTAGTGCAAAGTACTCATGGAGCGTATGCTTGGACTTTTTGCTTCCTTTAACTATGTTTTGTGTTTCGAGGAGATGGTATAAGAACCGTACATAATGTCGATAAGGTGGAACCTTCAGGGACCAGGGTTCATGGCTTCCAACTTAGACTCGATCGACACACTACCCGAGTATTCCATCGATCCTCTGAGTCCGAGTTAACCTGCGTAGCCACCCAGAGTGCGACACAGGTTGCACTCCAATTCCCCCAGACTTACTATGTTCTCCCTCATACCCCTGTTCTCCGCTTAGTATGGTAAACTCGTTGTCCCTCCAACTGGTGCCATGACACTACTCGAGAGGTGGAGAATATCGTCAGACTCGAGTGCTCATATGACTTGGTTCCTTCCAGGTTGACCATATACATCGTACCTCCGATTACTCTTCCGAGCAACCGGATCCGTCACCAGTCCAACTGATGACCACCTGGCCAGGGTTTAATACGATGTAGGTCAGACCATGGAGCGCACCTCCCGTTAGGGGTATGGATAGCCTGTAAGAGTGACACGCTGATGCAACGCCAGCCGGGTAACCCAGTATACCGTGGTTTTGGATCACTGCATCCGGATCCTCACACATTGGTGCGCCAAAGCACCACACAACTGGTTAGTCCACCAGATATGGTTCCTCAGGGTTTAGGACCGTTTTATCCTAAGTAGAAGCACGGTTTAGTACACCGGTGTCTGCTCACCGATCTATGCACCGTGTTGGTTCCGTTCGGCCACAGACATTGTGCCTGGTAATGACCGTGGTGGAGACACCCACGCTCTGTCATCCCAACAGCTTATCCTAATAGGGCGACCGACCCTTATCAGAGCTGCGAACATATTTAGGTTACATGGGACCAGTCCCTTGAGTCTCCCACTCAAGAGGATTACCATGTAGCCATGGCTCTCTGTTCTGTAATCAGAACACGTACTAAGGTACGTACCAATATGCAATCCTATATTATCAACCATACATAGCTAAACTGTAGGTTTTTATGAGCTGTAGACCTCACCAATTCTAACAGTCACTAGCGAAGCCTTCTTGTATTGTTATCCTAAGTGATGGGATCTGGAGCTCGAGTAGAAGAACAACTTCTACCCCGTAGACGAGGGAGTATGGAGTTGTTTTCATCGGAGTGTGGAAGAAAGTGCAGTATGCCCACAATGCTTCGCCCATGCGTTTGTGCCAGTCCTCTTCGACTTCGAGACAACTTTCTCCAAAAGCTTGCAGAGAGTCTTATTAAAGGCTTCTGTCAGACCATTGGCTGGGGCATTGTACATTATCGAGTACCTCTAATTGATGTCGAATTTGGTGCAAAACTGGCTGACTGCGGCAATCTTGAACTGCTTTCCGTTGTTCGTGATGATGTAGCGAGGGACGCCGTGTCAGAAGATGATGTCATTCTGGATGAAGCTGATAACGGAGTGCCTTGTGACTTCTCGCAACGGTATTACTTCAACCCATTTGGAGAAGTAATCCATTGTCGCCAAAATATAGAGATGTTGTTTGGATGACTTGGGCAAAGGACCCATGACACCAAGTCCTATCCATCGAAGGGCCATGACGCAATCGTCGAATGCAAGGGTTCTGGTGGCTGCCGGATGTAGTCGCCGTGGAGCTGACAAGCTTGGCACTTCTTGGCGATTTCCAAGCAATCCTTGATCATCGTGGGCCAATAGTACCCCATCATCTTGATGCGAAAGTGGAGCTTTGGACCAGACTGGTGTGTGCCACAAATTCCCGCGTGGACTTCTTGCAGTACCGCTTCTGCTTCTTCTTTCGTGAGACATATCAGGAGTGTGTCGTCGTCGCTTCGACGGTAGAGCTCGTTGTTGAAGTAGAAGAACTTCAGAGATCGCCGACGGACATCAACCTTGCGCTTTGGATCGTCAAAGAGCCTTCCATGGATGAGATAGTCTATGAAGCGTTATCTTCAATCTTGCTCTTCAATCACGAGGATGTGCACTGTATTGGCTTGACCCCAAATCCTATTAGGGATGTCTTCATTGGTGATCTCTATCCTTTTACAAATAGGGACGACGAGTTGACTTTTTTTTTTTCTTCTGGAAACGGGATTGTAGCCGCCAAATTTGCAAGTATGTCGACCTGCTGGTTGAAATTCCTAGAGACATATTGAATAAAAGCAGCCTTGAATGTGTCGAGGAGTTCCAGAGCTTGTGTGTGCAGCGATATGAGGTCTTCTTTGTTGACTTCGTATGCCCCCAAGACTTGCTGGATGACAAGCTGGGAGTCACCAAAGATCTCGAGTCCTTGAAGCTTCATGTCGTTGGCGAGTTCGAGGCGATGAGTAGCGCTTGATATTATGCCAAGTTGTTGGACCATGGTTCTGACAGCAGAAATGAAAATGGAAGTATCTAGTCATTCGGGGTGACAAAACGTCTCCGGCCCCCGCCATATTTTGCCTTGCTGCATCGTCGAAGAACATCTTCCAAAAGGGAGCGATGTCTATGGAGAACACTCCCTCGTTTGGGAGGTCTTATGATAGTTCCCATTCTATTAGGAGAGGATATTCTGCCAGGAAATCTGCGAGAGCTTACCTCTTGACTGCCTTCTGTGGAACGAAGGTGATGTCGAACTCAAAGAGGAGCAATGCCCATTTGGCTAAACGTCCAGAGAGCACCGATCTTGATATAATGTATTTGAGAGGATCGACCTTTGAAATGAGCTTGATGATGTGAGCTAACATATAGTGTTGCAGCTTCTTCATAGCGAAGATGAGTGCCAGACAAACTTTCTCGATCGGGAAGTAGTTTAGCTCTGCGCCGACGAGGGTGCAACTCAAATAGTCGCATGTTGTCTCCTTGCCTAACTCGTTGTCTTGAGCCAGGAGTGCCCCCAAGGATTGCTCCTAGGCGCTAATATAGAGGATCAGGGGCTTTCCTTCAACTGGTGCTGATAGAACTGGCGGCTTTAGCAGATAGTCCTTGATGCTTTGGAGGGATTCCTGACAAGCTTTGTACAACTTGAATCGCGCTCCTTTCATCATGAGGCGACTGAAGGGGTGACACTTTCTAGCTAGGTTGGCGATGAATCTTCTGATATACGCCAGATGCCCTTGAAGACCTCTAAGATCTTGCACCGTCTTCGGTGTAGGCATATTAAGGATAACATCAATTTTGGATTGATCTATCTCAATGCCTCGATGTTGCACGCCAAAGCCGAGGAATTTGCCCGAGGAGACTCCGAACCCGCATTTGAGTGGGTTCATCGAAAGTTGGTATCTTCGAAGTCATTTGAATATCAGCTCGAGGTCTTGAAGATGTGTTGACTTCTTCTTGGACTTTACAACGAGGTCGTCGACGCAGTAGTCCATGTTTTGATAAAGAATATCATCGAAGATTCTTTATATGGCTCGTTGATAGGTGACTCCTGCATTTTTCAAACCAAAGGGTATGACTTTGCAGCAGTAGATCTCCTTTGGTGTGCGGAACGCCGTGAGCTCCTCTTCTTTGGGCGCCATCCAAATCTGGCTGTAGCATGAAGATTCGTCAATTAAAGTTAGCACTTCATGGCCTGTCTTCGCATCCACCATTAGTTCCTTGATTAGCAACGGGAAATCGTTCTTGGGGCATATATTATTCAAGTTTCTGAAGTCCACGCACACCCTGATTTGACTGTTCTTCTTCTTGACTGGAATGACATTGGAGGTCTAAGTTGGGTACTTAACCTCTCGAATGAAGCTGGCTTCGATGAGTTTGTTTACTTTGCTTTCTATCTGGGGTACCAGTTTCGACCGATAGCGTCTTTGTCCTTGCTTGATGGCGCTAACTCTGTGTATGATGCCGAGCTGGTGCTGTGATCTTAAGATCGAGACCTGGCATCTTCTTGTAGGACCATGCGAAGACGTCTCTGTATTCTCGGAGCAGCTTGATGTATGCATCTTCTTCTTTGGGAGTCAAGAGTATGCTGACAAATGTAAGCTGAGGCTCCTTTTCTGTGCCCAGGTTGATTTCTTTCAAGTCATCAATGGTGGATTGCCCCCCTTCTTCGAGGACTGGTAGGGCGTCTTGCAACTCGTCGTCCGCAGAAATCACTGACCTTCTGTGTGTAGGCATGACGCTATGAGTTCCCCGCTTGGATGAGAGTTAGTCTCTTCCCTGCGAGCTGGCCTTATACTTCTTCCAGCTCTGGTCCTGGCTGATGCTCTGGCTGGTTCAGGTGCCGGGTCATGTACGTGTGGTATTATTGGAAGTGGCGGTGGAGGTTCTGCTTTTTCCTGACGCTCTGGTTTGGATCAGCTTCCTGTTTTGGTCTTAAGATTTCAGTTCCGATAACGGAGATATGATTAACGACCACCATATATCGATCGCGGAAGATTTTAATTGGAGACTTTGTTGAACGCATTGACTTGGGTGGGTGGGTGGGCATCGAAACGACGTCCCTAACTAGCATTCCCAAACGGTCGAACACCGACTTCCTCTTTGCTTGCTTGATTAGTCTGAGTCTTTCGAACACGGATGTATACCCTGAATTTGACCGGCTTTGACTGCTTTTCTTTCGCTTCTGGAGTATGACCCAACATCGAGCTTGTTGCCATCTTCTTTTGGCTGACTTAATATTGGGACGAATGGCGTAGGTGGTGCATGCATCAAAGACTGATGGTCTTTCATATGCTTCATCTACCATCTTCACCACAATGTAGTTGGCGGTGAAGGTCTTCTTTGTTGCAATCTTGACGACTATCGAGGTTTGACTGGAGCCAATACCTCGCTGATTAGGGAGAATTTGCTCATCGCTTTAAAAAATACGAGCTTGAGTCTTGGTCATCCCATGCGGTGTCACAACTGGAGAAAGCGTGCCCATATATACGACGCTCTTTTTGTTGCAGCCGGCTTTAAACAGCAACTTGGCGGCATTTCGCCCCCAACTCCCTTTTGGCTTGAATGCGAGTTGACTAAAGTCGAAGGAGCCAGCAGGTTTTGTCAGACTTGAGGTTGGCATCAGACCGGGTAGTGGCAATGTCTTTTCTTGCAGAGTGATGACATTGGCCTCCAAAAGTAGCAGAACTAGCTCTTTTGCCGAAGACGGTTCATGCGGCAACGGTGACAGTTCCCCCAGTTTTGTCGACCTCGTTAGCGAAGATGGCTCCAGCGGTGGCCGCAGCAGTGGGTAAAGCTTTGCCCACGTACTCTGAGGTGCCTCGCCAGATTTTGAGACCGAGGACCAAAGTTTCGGAGTTCCTTTTTGACAGTTATCAGCAGTACATCAGGTCGACGCTTGAGTCGTTCCAGGACAAGGGTTTTGGTGCTCTCCAAGACTGGTGGTCTGCTGATGGTGTCGAGTTTTGTACGAGCTTGGTGGAGTTCATGGTGGATAGTTCTTATTTTTTCACGCAGATGAACTCGCTCGTGATTGATAGCGAGGCTTGTCATTCCTGGCAGGCTCTATTGGAGGGGAGTACTCCTTCTGAGTTAGCGACAGCCGAGGAGAGTTTGTGTCAGTCGGAGCGCCAGCTTGCGGAGGCTACTTCCAGTTTGATGAAGGCGTAGAAGAAGGTGGAATCAGCTCGAGCTTCTCTTCAAAAAGCAGAATCTCGTTTGGAGCGAGCCGAGGCTGCGGAAGGGACTTTGAAGGCGAGCTTCTGGAAGTAGCAAGTGGACCTGTCAGCTCGTCGCGAGCTTATGGCCACTCGTCCTTTAGAGGTGCAGCAGGTGGAGGCCACTAGAGAGGAGTTGTTGTGACATCTTTGAGCTTTGGATACCCTTTACTAGTTGTTCATTCTTTTGATATTTCACATTGTAGTCTCCTCTTTCGGACTCATGCCATGTACTGCTTTCCTTTGAGTATCGAATAATATTATCATATTTCCCAGACCGTTCGTATAGATTGTTGTTGGCACTTCTTTTTTTGTCGGACTGAACATGAAGTAACTTCTCAGGCTGCCTACGTATCTCCCTAAGGGGGATCAAGTCACACGTAGTTCACGGTTTTTTTTTTTAAGTGCGGCCCTACATTAGGCATAGTACCTTTTGACGTACTTGCCGTTGATAGGGCCAAGCGCGAGCCCTTCTGGCGTTGTGAGAAGGTATGCACCGCTGGAGTAGAATTCTTCGACGGCGTGCGGTCCATCCCATTTGGCATCGAACTTCTTTCCTCCTCGATGCGAGGGAATAATGGGGTGTTTGACTGCCAACACTAGCTCTCCTATTTGGAAGGATTGAGGATGAATCTTCGTGTTGAAGGCGCGAGTCAATCTGGCTTGATAGCACTCCAAGCATTGCTGAGCTTCGAGGTGTCTTTCATCTATTGCCTCCAATTCTACCAAGTGGAGCTGGGCGTTGTCGTCGATGGTGAGGCCTTCTTGGATTGCTATCCTAAGCGATAGGATCTGAAGCTCGAGTAGAAGAACGGATTCTACCCTGTAGACGAGGGAGTATGGAGTTACTTCTGTTGGAGTGCGGAAGGACATGTGGTAGGCCCATAATGCTTCGTCTATGCGTTCGTGTCAGTCCTTCTTTGACTTTAAGACGATTTTATCCAAGAGCTTGCAGAGAGTCTTGTTGAAGGAATCTGCCAGACTGTTGACTGGGGTGTTGTACATTATTGAGCACCTTTGCTTGATGTCAAACTTGGCATAGAACTGGTTGATTGTTGCATTCTTGAATTGCTTTTCATTGTCCGTGACGATGTATCGAGGGACACCGTATTAAAAGATGATGTCGTTTTGGATAAAGCTGATGACAGAGTGTCTCGTGACTTCTTGCAATGGTATTGCTTCAGCCCATTTGGAGAAGTAATCTATTGTTGGCAAAATATAGAGATGCTGTTTGGATAACTTGGACAGAGGACCGATGATGCCGAGTCCCCATCCGTCGAAGGACCATAATGCGATCGTCGGATGCAAAGGATCTGGGGGTTGATGGATGTAATCGCCATGTAGCTGGCAAGCATGATATTTCTTTGCAAACTCCAACCAATCCTTAACCATAGTGGGCCAATAATAACCCATCCTCCTGACGCGATAGTGGAGCTTTAAACCGGACTGATGCGAGCCACAGATTCCAGCGTGGACTTCTTTCAGTGCTACTTCTGCCTCTTCTTTTGTGAGACACCTCAGGAGCGTACCATCGTAGCTTCGACGGTACAGCTTGTTGTTGAAGTGGAAGAACTTCAGAGACCTCAGACGAATGTCGATTTTGCGCTTTGGATCGTCAGGGAGTTTCCCATGGAAGAGATAATCCACAAAGGGTTATCTCCAATCATGCTCTTCAATCACGGGGATGTGCACCATATTAACTTGAACTGGAATCCCAGTCGGGCCATCTTTATTGGTAATCACTATTCTTTTGCAAATAGGGACAATGAGATGACGTCCTTCTGGAAATAGGAGTGTAGCCGCCAAATTCGCAAATGCGTCGGCCTACTGGTTGAGATTCCTGGGGACATACTGAATGGAAGTGGCCTCGAGCGTGTTGAGGAGTTCTAGAGCTTATGTGTGTAGCGGCACGAGGTCTTCCTTGTTGACTTCATATGCCCCCAAGACTTGCTGGATGACGAGCTGGGAGTCGTCGAAGATCTTGAATCCTTGAAACTTCATGTCATTGGCGAGTTCGAGGCCAAAGAGCAACGCTTGATATTCCGCCACATTGTTGGAGCATGGTTCTGACAGTAGATACGAGAAGGGGAGTATCTCGTTGTTTGGAGTGACGAAGATAACCCCTGCTCCTGTCACATCTTGCCTTGCTACACCGTCAAAGAACATCTTCCAAGAGGGAGCGATGTCGATGGAGCACACTGCTTCGTCTGAGAGGTCTTCTGACATTTTCCATTCTGCTGGAAGAGGATATTCCGTCAGGAAGTCCGTGAGAACTTACCCCTTGACTTCCTTCTGTGGCACAAAGGTGATGTCGAACTCGAAGAGTAATAGTACCCATTTGGCTAAGCATCTAGAGAGCACCGGTCTTGACATAATGTACTTGAGAGGGTTGACTTTCGAGATAAGTCTGACGGTATGAGTCAGCATGTAGTGCCGTAGCTTCTTTTTAGCGAAGATAAGCACCAGACAGACTTTCTCGATTAGGGAATACTTTAGCTCCACGCCGACGAGGGTGTGACTCAAGTAGTAGCATGATGTCTCCTTACCTAATTCGTTGTCTTGAGCTAGGAGTGCCCCCAAGGATTGCTCCTGGGTGCTAATGTAAAGGATCAAAAGCTTTCCTCAATTGGTATTCCCAAGCGGTTGAACACTGACTTCCTCTTTGTTTGCTTGATTAGCCCGAGTCTTTCGAACACGGATGTATACTTTGAATTTGACCGGCCTTGATTGTTTTTCTTTCGCTTATAGAGTATGGCCCGACGTTGAGCTCGTCATCGTCTTCTTTTGGCTGGCTTGTTATTGGGACGGACGGGGTAGGTGGAGCGTGTATCGGAGACTGACGATCCTCCAGCTGCTTCATCTATCATCGTCACCTCAATATAGTTGGAGGTGAAGGTCTTCTTTGTTGCAATCTTGACGGCCATCGAGCTTTGACTGGAGTTGATGCCTCATCGATTTGGGAGAATCTGCTCTCCACTTTGAAAAAGACGAGCTTGAGTTTTGGTCATCTCGTGTGGTGTCGCAGCTGGAGGAAGTGTGCCCATATACATGGCACTTTCTTTGTTGTAGCCGGCTTTGAACAGTAACTTGGCGGTGTTTTGCCCCCAATTCCCTTTTGGCTTGAATTCGAGTTGATTGGGGTCGATAGATCCGACAGGTCCGATCGGACTTGAAGCTTGCATCAGACCAGGTAGTGGCAATATTATTTCTTGCAGAGTGATGACATTGGCCTCCGATAGCCAAAGCAAGAGGCGGTCTCTCGTGTTTACGAAGCCACTAAGGCATGAGGCACAGAACTGGCGTAGCTTGGACTGGCAACGGAGTATGTTGCGTGGATTTTGGCTTGAAGCTGATGCGCATCCTTTGTCTTGGCCTTTGTGTTTCCTTGACCTCGAGTATCGCCTTACTGGAAGGTTGTTCCAGATCTACAGGTGGAGGAGTTTTGTCTCGCGTCATTTCTTTGGCCTTTTGGGTTCAAGGAGCTTTAGCTGAAAGGACTTCTTCCACAAGGTATCTTGCCTGGTAAAACTAGCGTCGGCGAGATATGCTTCGGCTTTGTTGAACGGCTTGTCATCAGCGACGATGCACTTCTCTATGCCTTCCTCGTAGTACTTGAGGCACTGGTGCCAGGTGGATACTACAACACAGTTCTCATATAGCCATAGTCTTCCCAGTAGGAGGCGACAGGACATCTGGCAATCAATGACATGGAAGAGGACTGTCGTGTCGAGCTAGATGATAGAAAGTTTTAGATGAATGATCCCGATAGTGGACTGTCTGTCATGGTTGAACCCTTAAATGACCAGCTGGCTTTGTGAGAGCTGGTCGGTGGTGATGCAGAGCTGTCTCATTATTTGAATGGGCCTGATATTGATGATGGAGCCACAATCTAGCAGAATTCAATTTACCGGCTTCTCCTTGATGTATCCCGAGACGTAGATGGGCCAGTTGTGCAGTCGTGCTCCGAGTTGCAAATCTTCATCTGAGAAGGTTATTACTGTGTCGTAGGAGGCAACAGTTCTGTCCTTCTTATCCTCTTTCCTTTTTCTCTTGTAGCTATCTAAATCCTCCAGGGCTACGGCCATTATTAGATGAGCTTTCTTCAGGAGGAGCAATGCTTCTATAAGTGGCAAGTACAAGATTGTCTCATCATGGGAGACAGTACCCTCCTTGTCGGAGCCGTCCCTCTCGTCGTCGGAGTCACCTTCTTCAGACGATTCGATCTTGCTTTGTCCTTCTGGTATCTCGTGAACTTCAACCATGTAACAGCAGACTCTGAGATGCTGATCGGCTGGAAGGAAGTGATCAGGGAAGAACTCTTGTAGCGCTGCCAGTTTCAGAGGGCTTCGTTAGAGGAGGTCATCTGAACTTGCTGGTGGCACTTTGAATGCCTTTCTTTCTGGAGTTTTGTTTTTCTTCTTGTAAGTTCTTTGTTCAGAGAGTTTCCTCATCACCCAATCTAGCTTGTGTCGTCTCGCTGGCCGTGGCCTTCGCCTCTGAGGTAGCATGATCCATGCGTCTTTATTGGTGGATTCTCCCTCACCAAGGTGAAGATTTGGAGTGGTGATTATAGGTTCTTCGTCGATCGAAGAAGCTTGTTATTCTGGAGGCTCTGCTGGCTCGTCTTCTGATCCCCAGCCGATGGGCTTGATTTCTTCGATCGAAACAAATGAAGTCTTGGAGTAGAGAACGTAGTAGTTGAATTTGCCCAAAGGGCTGGCCCAACATGCTAACTTCTGGATCTCCACACTCGTACCTGTTTTGAAGAGTGCATTGGTATGTAGCCTGACAAGGAGGGACTTGCTCTTTCGCAAGCTCGTTCTCTGACCCCCAACCAGTTGGCGTGATCTCCTCCATTGCGACTGATGGAGGCTGGGAGTAGAGAATGTAGTAGTCGAACTTACTCGAGGGTTGGCCCAATATGCCAACTTCTGGATCTCCTCGCTCGTACCTTTCTTGGAGGGCACGTTGAGATGTAGCATCGCTTAGGAGAGGTGCTTGCTGCCGTGGTAATAGTTGCCCCCGGGGCAATGGTGTTTCATTCCTAGCAAGCGTAGGGGCACGTCATCATTGCTTCGAGACCTTCGATTGTGAATCCGACTTCGCGATTGGCCTTTGATGATTGACACACAATTTAAGCATTCCTCGTCGTGCAGCAACGAGTTCCGACGGGAAGGAACCAAAGGTGATGGACGTCATGTTCGCTGTAGTGACCTCACCGGAGTCGATCTCTATCTTCTCTTGCTTTGCGAGCGCCATGATTCTCCCTTTGAAGACGAAGCACTTCTCGATGGGATGGCTAACCACTCAGTGGTATTTGCAGAAGAGAGGGTCGTTGACACGATGCATTTGCTCGGGCCTCTTTGATGGAGAAAACTCGATTATCTTCTCCTGCAGCAACTGGTCGAACATGGAGAAGACTTCCGAGTCCAGGAAGAGATACTCCTTTGCTTCGAGCTCCTCGAGAGTCATCCTTGGTTGTCTTTGAGGCTGAGTCAGCGGTATGGCGGCCCCCTCTCCTTGATCCGGCTTACCACTGATTTTGAGCGGTTTGGAGGTTGAAGCAACATTGGCAACTTTAACTTGCTTTGCTCTTGGTGCTGACGGCTTGTCCTTCTTCTTCACCTTCAGGAAGTTTTTTGCTCTTCGATTCCCCACGATTTGCTAGGCTGAGCTCCATATCGTGAGCCCGAATTGCAAGTTCTTCGAAGGACCGAGGCTTGATCCCTTTGAGGATGTAGAGCAAGCCCCAGTGCATTTCTTGGGTGCATATCTCGATGGCCGAGTCTTCAGACAAGCGATCTCGTGAATTTAGCACAAGCTTCCTCCAATGATTAATGTAGTCGATCACCGGCTCGTCCTTCCTTTGCTTGACGGCAGTAAGCTCGGTCATGCTAACGATGCGTCGGGTGCTGTAGAAGCAGTTGAGAAACTCCCTCTCCATTTGGTCCCAACTGTCGATGGATCCTGGAAGGAGATCAACATACCAATCAAACGTGTTTTCTTTTAGGGTGTGAACGAACTGCTTCACCATCTCGTCGCCGTATGTGCCGGTGTTGTTGCAAGTTTCAACGAAGTGGGCGATGTGCTGCCTTGGATTTCCCTTCCCGTCGAAGTGCTGGAACTTTGGTGGCTGGAACCTTGTACGAAAACACAGTTGCTGGATCTTTATAGTGTAAGGCTTCGAGTAGGCCGTCGTGATGGGAGGAAAACTGCCGTCGTGGGAACGCATCATGTCGGTCATGAACGACTGTATCTGCTGGGCAGTCATCGTTGCCACCACCGGCAGTTGTGTAGCCACCAAGGCTGGTACTAGAGAGATGACCTCCGTTGGGATAGGAGTCGAAGAGAGTGCTAGAGTAACTACTGGAACCATCGGGACAACCTCTATCGGAGTTGAAGATGGAGCTGGAGCGGCTACTGGAGAAGTGGAAGGTTGGTTGACTGTTGCAGCATCCCTCGCGCTTAGCTTTTGAAGTAAAGTATTGCTGTGACGGTCCTTCTCCTCTATCAGCTGACTAATTTGCACCATATGCTTACTCATTTGCATGACTTGGAGCTGAAGAGCGGATAGAGGATAATGACATAGGATGTTTTAGTGCTGCATGCCTGTATCCTCAATATCATCGTCGGAGACGTAGTTGTACCGACTTGCTTTTGCCTGATGACGGACGTTTGCCCCCTACACAAGAGGTGCAAAGCCTGTTGGAGAACCCAACTGGGCTCGGGGTTGGGGTTGGTCCTCCCTAAATTTTTGGACATAGATTCTAGGATTGAAGCTTATTTTTTCATGCACCAAGGCCTCCTCGGTGCTTTGGCGAGTATCTTCGGTAGTAGTTTCCGGTGTGAAGATGTCTGTAAGTGTTCGAGTACGCCGAGTGTAGATGCGTACTACCGAGGGAACATCATCCTCCGGGTATTCTTGATCACCGTGTTGGAGTTGCGGAGACTCGATGATGGGTGATAAGCTTGGAGCAAACGTAGCGTCGTTTGTTCCGGCCATGGCGAACTTGAGACAACTTCTTCAGACGTACAGATGAAAAGAGAGGAGGTCCCACCGGGAGTGCCAGAAATCTGTATGCGCAGAAAAAGATTTGGGTCATCTTTATTGCACAAAACAAGATTACAGAGGCCGGGACCCGGGGACTCGGGGGTGGTGAGCTGGGTGCGGCGAAGGTTTGATCATGAGATTGTGGGAGAGATCCTTTGAAGGGTCCCTTTGATCTGCGTATCCATGTTACTTCATGCAAGAGCTCTGGAGGGGTTGCCCAGGACAGAGATCTTTATAGGGTGAGGGTTTCTTGAGAGGCTAAGGATTTGTCGTCGTTGCTTTTGTCCCTTCCGTACTTCGTGCTTTCTCGGCTAGGGGGTTTTTGTGGGAATTGGATCCGCTTATCAGAGTCACAGCGGAAGCAAAAGATAGATCCGAAGATAATACGGTGCATGTTTCATTACAATTAATTCTACAAAACAATCTACATGCAAATCTATGATCTTAGCATATGTGCGGACACCCTAGAGGCATACTACGATCTACGGAAGACATGCATGCATCTAGTTAGGTGTTTAGAATCATCATACCTTTTGGATCTATGATCCGGAGAGAACGGAACGATGATGAACCGCACATGAATCGCAAGGGAAGCTGTCGGATAGTACCTTGTCCTTTGCAAATTGAGTAATCCTCGAAATCCCGTCTCTGAGTGCAAGGATTATGAGCCGACAGAGAAATTCGTTGCGAAGATGATGGCTAGCTGCGAGATCTCCTCCTTCTCTTTCTCTCTTCTTCCTTCTCCTTCCTTCTTCCTTCTTCTTCCTCTTTCTTCCTTGGCCGAAACCACAAAAAGGAGGAGAGGGGGGAGGTTCAGATTTTTCTGGAGAGGGGAGACACTAAAGCCGGCCCTCCCTCTCCCTATTACTCTTATAGGGCCGGTCCCCTATTGCTTCAAGGAAGCTAGGGCCGGCCCCTAATAGATAAGGATAAGAGGGGGGCGGTTTTTAGGGTTTCAGATGTCTATCGTGAAGCCTGGACGAAAACGCCCTTCACAAAAAGTGAAACACTGCGAGAGAGATTGAGTAAGGTGCGCTACTCGGAATCGAGTTCCGTCAGCGCCTATGAGCTCCTAGAATTATTCTGCTCATTTTAAGATCCATATTCAATATGTTCTGAGCCATATTTTAATATTTACCAAAATACCCCTACGACCCGTAACACATGTGAATTAGGTTCTTAGGCTCCGGGCTTGCGCTCCATCGCGCTACTTCGCATCCAACGTATCCAACCAGGTCGGGGAACAATTCCTATACACAACGACAGGGTGGAACCTTCAAGGTTCGGGATCTCTAGCTCTAACCGGATCCCTGATTAACTGTTCCGGTGACACACCGAAAGTTCCGTTAATCAGCCCTAATCCGATTAACCCGCGTAGCCACCCAGAGTGCGACGTGAGTTGAACTCTAGTGATTCTAAACTTATGTTACTCTCTCGTAACCCTACTCTCTACTATACTCCGATAATCCTTAGTCCCTCCTATTATTGGTGCCATGATACGACTCGGGCGGTGGGGAGCACCGTCAGATCCCGATCGATCATCTGACTAGGAATTGATGACTTGTCATCTATAACACCACACACCTTCCGGTGCTATGCCTAGCATCCGGAACATCGTCAGTCATACTGAAAACCACCAGGCCTGGGTTAACTGTGTGGACAGCTTGACTCATCAAAATGCACCCATCCAACACTGGACGTCGGATAACCTGAAGGGATTACATGTCACTCAAGCACCAGCCGGGTAACCCAACGTACCGTGGTATTGGACTATGGAAGGTCCGCATACGTTGCCACATCAAAGCACCACACAACTGGTTGGCCCAGTGTATATGGTACCTCAGGGTTAAGGACAGATTACCTATAGTAGTAAGACGGTTTATGCACCAGTGTCTGAATCACTGAACTGTGCACCATCTTGGTTCCTATTCAACACGATCATCGTGCTTGGTCAGGTGAATGGGAATCCTATGTTCCCGTGGTGGAGACTTCACCACATCTTCTACTTGCCAACAACTTGTTCTTGGTGAAGCGACCGGCATCACCTAAGCTGTGAACTAGTTCTAGGTCTACACATAACTGGTCCACTGGGTCTCCCAAGCATGAATCCACTACGCGCCTCAGTGGCCTACTGTGTTCCCTAGGATCCTTTATTATATGTGTATTAACATATACCATAGTGGTATTCTAATTAAAGCAATAACCAAAGGCATCTTTATTAATGTTAATACAGAAAATGCACGCTAAGGACACACGAGCTACAACAGTTTTTAGCTTCGCTCCTCGGTCTTCGCATCTCCCTCGGCTCTGGATAGATCTTGACATCCTTGATCATCGGTTCGCGGTATCGATCGTACTTTTGGCGTCGGCTTTGGCTTTGCTTTGGTGTGGCTCTGGCTTTTGCTTTGCTTTGGTGATTGTGCTTGAACGTAGATGGGTAGAGACTTGTGATGCTTTAGTTCTTTCGGACTTCACATCATATTGGCTAGAATGTGCAGTGCTTTGCTCATGACCGTCATAGTTGCTTGGCTTTGGCATGTGTGTTGCTTTTGTGCGGGCTTTACCGGTGCTTTTGTTTCGGCTTCTTACGTTGGCATTTACTCTAGCGTTGACTCGATCTTCTCCTTGAATAGCGATGTTGATGTCTTCAAGGCTTCTTTATTCTTTCTCGAAGGTTGTGGTGTCGGCTTGACTTCTCTCTTTCTCTGGGCTTCTTTGGCGTGATCAGAGTTGAAGGCTTTGTTTTGAAGATGACGGGGGTAGTGGCGCTTCAGGTGTCCTTCTCCAAGTTTTCTTCTTTGTGAATGGAGCGGATATTGTTGAAGATGACAAGGTGATGCCGCTTCGATCTTCTTCTCTAGGCTTTTGGGCTTGATCGAAGTTGAAGGCTTGATGAAGATGATGGGGTAATGCCGCTTTGATCTTCTTCTCCAGGCTTTTGGGATTGATCGGAGTTGAAGGCTTGATGAAGATAATGGGGTGATGCCACTTCAATCTTCTTCTCCAAACTTTTGGGCTTGATCGGAGTCGAAGGCTTGATGATCGAAGACGACGGGGTGATACCACTTCGATCTTCTTCTCCTGGCTTTTGGGCTTGATCAGAATCGAAAGCTTGATAAAAACGATGGGATGATACCCTTTGATATTCTTCTCTGGCCTTTGCTTCTGGCGTCTTCGGAGTTGAAGGTTTCTTCTTCTCCGAGCTCTCTCCTTTGTGCACGAAGTCGAAGAGTTGATCTTCTTGTGCAAGGGTCTTCATATTGATGAGAACTTTCAATGGACTAAGCCGATCCCCAAAGGGGTAGACTTGCCCGAGCCTCGTGAAGCCTTGGGTCGATGAAGGCGAGTCTCCTCCTTTATAGAGCTTCCTTGCTTCTGTCTTTGACTTCGACTTCAACTTCGACCCTGGCGACGATTGTAGCGTCGGCTTCTTCTCCGGGCATATTTGGTGTAATCAGAGTTGAAGGCTTTATTGAAGACGATGGGTGTAGCGTCGCTTCGGGTATCCTTTTCCGAGCTTTCTTTTTTGTGAGTAGAACGGATGCTTGTTGAAGACGACGGGGTGATGCCGCTTCAATCTTTTTCTTCGGGCTTTTGGGCTTCATAGGAATTGAAGGCTTGTTGAAGACGACGAGGTGATACCGCTTCGATCTTCTTCTCCAGCCTTTGTTTCTAGCGTCTTCAGAGTTGAAGGTTTCTTCTTCTCCGAGCTTTCTCCTTCGTGCCCGGAGTCGAAGGGTTGTTGAAGACGACGAGGTGATGCTGCTTTGATCTTCTTCTCCGGTCTTTGCTTTTGGCGTCTTCGGAGTTGAAGGTTTCTTCTTCTCTGAGCTTTCTCCTTCGTGCACGGAGTTGAAGGATTGATCTTTTTGTGCAAGGGTCTTTACATTGATGAGGACTTTCAATGGACTAAGTCGGTCCCAAAGGGATAGGCTTGCTTGAGCCTCGTGAATCCTTGGGTCGTTGAAGGTGTGTCTCCTCTTTTGCAAAGCTTCCTTACTTTTATCTTCGACCTCGACCTTTTGAGCCTTCCCCCTCCCCCTCTATTTATAGTTGAAGAGGGATGAGAGAGATATGGGAAGATTTATTTGAATCCCTTTAATATCTCTCCCATAACTACCCAAGATTAATTCCTTCATTGATGAGGGGAATAAACCATCATTTATTTTTCTTTTCTAGCGGAGTAGTTATGGCCCAATCTTTTTAAATTTTTATTTGAATCTTGCACATTAAATCGATGGCGACTCGGCTTTGTTTCTTGTCCATCGAATCGAGGGATCGACGTAGATCCACGATTGTGTTGACATCTACGCAACCTCCCCCCGTGCATGGCGGTTTTTTTTCCTTTTCTTTCTTTTTTTTTCTTTCTTTTCTTTTCTTTATTGCTTAGCCGGCCACCCCCTACCCGCGGGTAAGGGGGCACGATTTCCCAAAAGGGGGGCCGGGTGGGCCCCACTTGAGGATGGACCCACCTGACCCCTTCTTTGGCTCGGGTCAGGTCTCGCGAGCCCCGGGTTCGTATTGGGTTTGCCCCCGGGTCGGTGCACACGAGTCGGGTTCGGGTTTGATAAAATTTGTGTGTCTACAGGAACCGAGGTAATGGACGTCATGTTTGCTGTAGCGACATCACCAGAGTCGATCTTGATCTTCTCTTGCTTTGCGAGCGCCATGATTCTCTCTTTGAAGACGAAACACTTCTCAATGGGATGACTAACCACCCAATGGTACTTGCAGAAGAGTGGATTGTCGACCCGATGCATTTGTTCATGCCTTTTTGATGGAGGAAGCTCGATCATCTTTTCCTGCAGCGGCTAGTCGAACATGGAGGAGACTTTCGAGTCCGGGAAGGGATACTCCTTTGCTTCGAGCTCCTCGAGAGTCATCCTTGGTTGCCTTTGAGTCTGAGGTAGCGGTATGGCAGCCCCTTTTTCTTGATCCGGCTTGCTACCGATCTTGAGTGGTTTGGAAGTTGAAGTGACGTCGACAACGTTGACTTGCTTTGTGTTTGGTGTCGGTGGCTTGTCTTTCTTCTCCACCTTCAAGAAGTCTTTGACCTTCGAGTCTCCACGATTGCTGATCAGTTCCATGTCGTAGGCCCAAGTCACGAGTTCTTAGAAGGACTGAGGCTTGATCCCTTTGAGGATATAGAGCAAGCCCCAGTGCATGCCTTGGGTGCACATCTCAATGGTTGAGTCTTCGGACAAGCAATCTCGTGAATTTAGCGCAAGGTTCCTCCAACCATTGATGTAGTCGATCACTGGCTCGTTCTTCTTTTACTTGACGGCAGTAAGCTCGGTCTTGCTAACGATACGTTGGGTGCTATAGAAGTGGTTGAGGAACTCCCTCTCTTTCTGGTCCCAATTGTCGATGGATCTTGGAAGGAGATCAATATACCAGTCAAACGCATTACCTTTGAGGGGTGCGAACGAACTGCTTCACCATCTCGTCGCTGTATGTGCCGGCGTCGTTGCAAGTTTCGACGAAGTGGACGACGTGTTGTCTTGGGTTGCCCTACCCGTCGAAGTGCTGGAACTTTGGTGGCTGGAACCCGGTAGGGAAACACAGCTACTGGATCCTTGCAGTGTAAGGCTTTGAGTAGGCCGTCGTGATTGGAGGAAGACTGCAACCATGGGAGCGCACCATATCGGACACCAACGATTTTATTTGCTGGACAGTCATCGTTGCCATCACCGGTGGTTGTGTATCCACCGAGACTGGTACTGGAGAGATGACCTTTGTTGGGGTAGAAGCGGAAGAGAGTGCCGTAGTAGCCGCTAGAACCGTCGGGGCGATCTCTACTGGAGTTGAAGACATGGTTACTGGAGAAGCAGGAGGTTGGTTGACTGCTACAACATCCTTTGCGTTTAGCTTATGTAGTAAAGCATTGATGTGGCGGAAATTCTCCTCCATCAGCCGAGTAATTTGCACTATGTGCTCGCCCATTTGCATGACTTGGAGCTGAAGAGCGGACGGGGGATGATGACGCAAGACATCTTGATGTTGCATGCCTGTATCTTCATCGTCAGAGACGTAGTTGAGCTGACTCGCTTCTGCTTGATGACGGACATTTGCCCCCTGCAGAGGAGGTGCAAAGTCCATTGGAGAACCCGACTGGGCTTGAATTTAGGGCTGGTCCTCCCTAATTTTTGGACATGGCTTCCAGGACCGAGACTCGTTCCTTTATGCACCAAGGCCTCATCAGCGCTTTGGCGAGCATCTTCAGTAGTAGTTTCTGGTATGAAAACGTCGGCCAGAGTTCGAGTACGCCAAGTATAGACACGTACGTACTACCGGGGGAATGTCATCCTTCGGGTTTTCTGGATCACCATATTGGAGTAGCGGAGACTCGGCGATGGGCGAAAGGCTTGTTGGAGCAAACGTAGCGTTGTTTGTCCCAGCCATAGTGAACTTGAGGCAACTCCTTCAGATGTACGAATGAAAGGAGAGGAGGTCCCACCGGGCGTGCCAGAAATTTGTATGCGCGAAAAAGATTCGGGTCATTTTTATTGTGCAAAACGAGATTACAGAGGCCGAGACCTGGGGACTCGGGGGTGGTGAGCCAGGTGCGGTGAAGATTTGATCAAGAGATTGTGAGAGAGATCCCTCACTACAAGAAATAGGTTCTTTACCGACGGACATTATCATCAATGTCGGTAATAATATACTTTTTACCGACGGTTACAATAATGTCCGTCGGTATTATAACTTCAATTTTTTTAATTTTTTTTGCACATTTATTACCGACGGTCACATATTATCCGTTGGTAAAATGGTTTATACCGACGACATGTATATCGCCGTCGGTACAATACTTTATACCGACGGACAAATAATGACTGTCGGTAAAATGTCACGACGAAACTCAGGGTAAAAACCGAGTCTCTAGAAAAAAAGGAACCCTGAGTTTCGTCGTGGTATTTTACCGACGGACGTTATTTGTCCGTCGGTATAAAGAATTGTACCGACGGAAATTATATGTCCGTCGGCACAATGCTGACGGGAATTAAATATCCGTCGGTACAAATGTCACGACAAAACTCAGGGTAAAAACCGAGCCTCTAGAAAAAATGGAACCCTGAGTTTCGTCGTGATATTTTACCGACGGAATTTATTGGTCCGTCGGTATACAGCCATTATACCGACGAAGATTACATGTCCGTCGGTAACAATACCGACGGCAATTAAATGTCCGTCGGTAAAAATGTCACGATGAAACTCAGGGTAAAAACCGAGTCTCTGGAAAAAATGGAACCCTGAGTTTCGTCGTTGGTTTTTACCGACAGAATTTATTATACCGTCGGTAAAAAGGTTAGTTTTACCGACGGAAGTAAAAAGTTCCGTCGGTAAAAACCCTGCTATAAAACTCGATCAGCAATCCCCTTCTTCTGTTTCGATCTAAATCTATCCCGCCGGGCCTCTCTCTCTCTCTCTCTCTAAATCCTGCCTCCCCCTCCCCCTCGGCCTCCCCCCCTCCCCGGCGTTCCTCCCCCCCTCCCCGGCCTCCCTCCCTCGCGTCCGTCCGGCCGGCCACCCCTCCCCGACCTCTCTTGCGCCACCGATCGACCGGCGATCGAGCTCTTCCTTCTCCTCCTCGTAGCCTCCGGTGAGCTCATCCTCCTCCTCCTCCTCCTCCCTCTCCCCCCTAGTTAATGCAATTTGTCTAGTTTGTATGGCTCGATTTGTAAACAAAAGTAATTTTTTTGATCAACTCGATTTACAATGAAATACTAAGCAAAATTTTTTAAATGAACATCGACGGTTAAGTGAGAAATTATACTTTGTCCCCCTGAATTTTAAACGAACATCGACGGCCAACATCGACGGTTAATTATACTTTGTTCCCCTGAATTTTAGCTCAAAAATATTTAAGTAGTTGACAAAACTACATTTTTCCCCATTGTAGTCAAATAACAATTACAAAGTGAGAAATTAAGTAGTTGACAAAAGGAGTATTGTGCTAATATTTCAAACTTTAGGGAGCGTTTTGGAACAAAGTAAACTATAGGGGGGTTAAGTGCTTTTAGCAGCGATTCACGTTTCGTGAGGACTAAGAGGTGATAGCGATTCATGTACGTGTCGCGAGGGGCCAAGGGTCTCGCTGGGTTGAGGCGGGCTGAGGTCTTGGTTGAGGCGGACTGAGACATGTACTTAATAATATGGGATAATTTTTCTCAAAACTCGGTTGGGCTATAGCCCGGCCGAGCCAACTATTAGATCCGCCCATGACTTGACCCCTTCAACTATAACTATGCTCCGTCGGCATGTTGACCTTCCTCCTTAAAGTTTTAACCATTAGGCTTAATTTTTATTCCCAAAATACTCTTCCCAGTGGAAATATAAAGATTTTTCCCATCCATTAGGGATGTGGATGGCCTGTAGAAGTTTCGGTTTGGTGTTCCATACTCGGGAACCGAAACCGAATTTGTGCGGAGTCTTATAACATTGTTTGAAATTACTTCAGGTGTTGTATAGCCAGATAGACGAAGATGTCTTCGATCGATAAGAGTTGGATGCGTAATTCGAATCGCATGAGCCAAGAGTACAGAGAAGGAGTCAGAAAATTTCTGGATTTTGCATTTGAGCGTCTTGCACCGCTTGATGGAAAAATTGTGTGTCCCTGTATAGACTGCGGAAGGGTGACTAGGAAGGTTCGAGAGGAATGTGAGGTTGATCTGGTAATGCGTGGCATTGACATTAGCTATACCCGTTAGTTCTCGCATGGTAAGGAGCTAGATGTAGTCCCTATGGCAGCTTACTGTGAAACTGCAAACACAGTGATCGCTGATGATAGTGCCGTTCCTCTCTCCACACCAGATCTGATGTGGTTGCAGCCTCCGGAGCTTCGAGCAGTGCTCAGCACTCGGCTGCAGTGTCTACGCCCACAGGTAATGTTTAGATCTAAAGTTTTATACATATTGTAAATACTTCTTCAGTACTGATGTATATTTTATTTGTAGGGTCGAGGATCACCAGGCACGTAGGCGACCAGGGCGTGATGACGACCTGACGCTTGTCGACCTTACACGAGCCGCTTTCCCTACAGTGGAGCGGCAGGACCTTTGTGGGCGAGCACGCTTCTAACGCCGCCACGTGGGTCGGTATTATAGTACGGGAGGAGAGGAATGCCCCGATTGTGGGGTTAAAGGGGTGGAAGAACATTGATGCATCCTATAAGGAGAGGATGTATCAGCAGTTTTTGGTATGTTAGTTTCATTAAAGCATTTTAGAATAATATCGTACTTCTTTAATTATAATTTGATTTGATAAAATGACTTCTTTCTAAATTGATTTTACAGGAGAAATTTAAATAGGAGAACATGGAAACCGACACCCATCAGGAGGACTTGTGGAAAATGATGGGTGAGCGGTACAGGGATTACCGTTACGAGCTCTACCAGCTCTACGGTTACTTGGTCGGCCAGCCGGCTGAGGAGGTACAGGCTGCGGCCGGGACGAGAGACGCGCCACCGCTACACGTTCTACAGTTTTTGGTCGCTCACTGGGCCACTCCTCACTTTCAGGTATAATCATAATTTTGTTGATTCGTACTTGTTTTAATATTATACTAAAAATTTGTATTGATGTTTCAAAATTTAATCGATTGACACAGATGAGTTCACGTAAAGGCAAGCAGAATAGAAGTGCCTCGACAACACCTGCTCCAGTGAAGGGGAGGACCTCCATGCCCCAGCTTGCCCAGCAGCTGGTAAATGATACAAATATTGTTATTATTTAAAGCTCTATACATGTTATATTAACTCATATATTTATTTTATATGTCCAACAGACACAGTCCTTGGGCCACGAGCCTAATAGGATTGACCTTTTTGAGGCCTCTAGGAGGCGGCGTACTTATGGGGCATTTCTGGACGACAGGGTTGCCTCGCAAGTAGTAAGTAATTAAATTACTGTTAATATATTCTTATACGACTTCATTGAATATCATTGAATATCATTCATTGTTTTTATATAGGAGAGGATGCGACTTCTGGTGACCCCGTCGGGCGAGGCCGGCTCCTCCTCCAGCTCAGTATCTGTCGACTCAGCGATGGATACTGTGCTGAGACCTGCCACGCACGGCCGTGTCCTCTGTATGGGCCTTGGAGTCACGCCCTCCTTCTACTTTGGACGAGAGGGTATACGCTCGAGGGCACGGGACACTCAGACCAGTGCTATCACTCAGCTGCAGTCTGCGCTAGACGTGGAGTGAGAGCAGAGGCAGGCCCTCGAGCAGAGGGTTGAGGCGGAGCGAGAGCAGAGGCAGGCCCTCGAGCAGAGGGTTGAGGCGGAGAAGAAGGCCCTCGATGAGGAAAGAGAAGCTCGCAGGGAACTAGAGCGTAAATTTTATGACTTCATAAGCCGGTCTAGCGGTGGCTCATCCTCATGATCAGGTACTTACTAATCTTTATAATATTAGTAAAAAATATGAATCTTACTAATTTGAGTTTAGATCATATTATCACACTTATGATTTTCCAATACTTAGACTCTAAATCGGTGAATCGGAGCGTAAATTGGTCAAATATCCAATTAGAACTCGCTCGCAAGTCCGAAATACGGAATAGTTCCAGCTTCGAATTATCGGATGCCGATCCGATGACGATCGGATCGAATCCAAACCTATTTCATATCCGAAACACGCTAACTTATGATTTTCCAACACTTAGACTCTAAATCGGTGAATCGGATCGTAAATTGTTCAAATATCCAATTAGAACCCGCTCGCAAGTCCGAAATACGGAATAATTCCAAGTTCGAATTATCGGATGCCGATCCGATGACGATCGGATCGAATCCAAACCTATTTCATATCCGAAACACGCTAACTTATGATTTTCCAACACATAGACTCTAAATCGGTGAATCGGATCGTAAATTGGTCAAATATCCAATTAGAACTCGCTCGCAAGTCCAAAATACAGAATAATTCCAACTTCGAATTATCGGATGCCGATCCGATGCCGATCGGATCGAATCCAAACCTATTTCATATCCAAAACACGCTAACTTATGATTTTCCAACACTTAGACTCTAAATCGGTGAATCAGATCGTAAATTGGTCAAATATCCAATTAGAACCCGCTCGCAAGTCCGAAATACAGAATAATTCCAAGTTCGAATTATCGGATGCCGATCCGATGACGATCGGATCGAATCCAAACCTATTTCATATCCGAAACACGCTAACTTATGATTTTCCAACACTTAGACTCTAAATCGGTGAATCGGATTGTAAATTGGTCAAATATCCAATTAGAATCCGCTCGCAAGTCCGAAATACGGAATAATTCAAAGTTCGAATTATCGGATGCCGATCCGATGACGATCGGATCGAATCCAAACCTATTTCATATCCGAAACACGCTAACTTATGATTTTCCAACACTTAGACTCTAAACCGGTGAATCGGATCGTAAATTGGTCAAATATCCAATTAGAACCCGCTCGCAAGTCCGAAATACATAATAATTCCAACTTCGAATTATCGGATGCCGATCCGATGATGATCGGATCGAATCCAAACCTATTTCATATCCGAAACACGCTAACTTATGATTTTCCAACACTTAGACTCTAAATCGGTGAATCGGATCGTAAATTGGTCAAATATCCAATTAGAACCCGCTCGCAAGTCCGAAATACGGAATAATTCCAAGTTCGAATTATCGGATGCCGATCCGATGACGATCGGATCGAATCCAGACCTATTTCATATCCAAAACACGCTAACTTATGATTTTCCAACACTTAGACTCTAAATCGGTGAATCGGATCGTAAATTGGTCAAATATCCAATTAGAACCCGCTCGCAAGTCCGAAATACGGAATAATTCCAAGTTCGAATTATCGGATGCCGATCCGATGACGATCGGATCGAATCCAAACCTATTTCATATCCGAAACACACTAACTTATGATTTTCCAGCACTTAGACTCTAAATCGGTGAATCGGATCGTAAATTGGTCAAATATCCAATTAGAACCCGCTCGCATGTCCGAAATACAGAATAATTCCAAGTTTGAATTATCGGATGCCGATCCGATGACGATCGGATCGAATCCAAACCTATTTCATATCCGAAACACGCTAACTTATGATTTTCCAACACTTAGACTCTAAATCGGTGAATCGGAGCATAAATTGGTTAAATATCCAATTAGAACCCGCTCGTAAGTCCGAAATACGGAATAATTCCAAGTTCGAATTATCGGATGCCGATCCGATGACGATCGGATCGAATCCAAACCTATTTCATATCCGAAACACGCTAACTTATGATTTTCCAACAATTAGACTCTAAATCGGTGAATCGGATCGTAAATTGGTCAAATATCCAATTAGAACCTGCTCGCAAGTCCGAAATACGGAATAATTCCAAGTTCGAATTATCGGATGCTGATACGATGACGATCGGATCGAATCCAAACCTATTTCATATCCGAAACACGCTAACTTATGATTTTCCAATACTTAGACTCTAAATCGGTGAATCAGATCGTAAATTGGTCAAATATCCAATTAGAACCCGCTCGCATGTCCGAAATACGGAATAATTCCAAGTTTGAATTATCAGATGCCGATCCGATGATGATCGGATCGAATCCAAACCTATTTCATATCCGAAACACGCTAACTTATGATTTTCCAACACTTAGACTCTAAATCGGTGAATCGGAGCGTAAATTGGTCAAATATCCAATTAGAACCCGCTCGCAAGTCCGAAATACGGAATAATTCCAAGTTCGAATTATCGGATGCCGATCCGATGATGATCCGATCGAATCCAAACCTATTTCAAATCCGAAATATGCTAACTTATGATTTTCCAACACTTAGACTCTAAATCGGTGAATCGGAGCGTAAATTGGTCAAATATCCAATTAGAACTCGCTTGCAAGTCCGAAATATGGAATAATTCCAACTTCGAATTATCGAATGCCGATCCGATGACAATCCGATCGAATCCAAACCTATTTAAAATCCGAAACACGCTAACTTATGATTTTCCAACACTTAGACTCTAAATCGGTGAATCGGATCGTAAATTGGTCAAATATCCAATTAGAACCCGCTTGCAAGTCCGAAATATGGAATAATTCCAAGTTCGAATTATCGGATGCCGATCCGATGATGATCCGATCGAATCCAAACCTATTTCATATCCGAAACACGCTAACTTATGATTTTCCAACACTTAGACTCTAAATCGGTGAATCGGATCGTAAATTGGTCAAATATCCAATTAAAACCCGCTCGCAAGTCCGAAATACGGAATAATTCCAAGTTTGAATTATCGGATGCCGATCCGATGACGATCGGATCGAATCCAAACCTATTTCATATCCGAAACACGCTAACTTATGATTTTCCAACACTTAGACTCTAAATCGGTGAATCGGAGCGTAAATTGGTCAAATATCCAATTAGAACCCGCTCGCAAGTCCGAAATACAGAATAATTCAAAGTTTGAATTATCGGATGCCGATCCGATGACGATCCGATCGAATCCAAACCTATTTCAAATCCGAAACACGCTAACTTATAATTTTCCAACACTTAGACTCTAAATCGGTGAATCAGAGCGTAAATTGGTCAAATATCCAATTAGAACCCGCTCGCAAGTCCGGAATATGGAATAATTCCAAGTTTAAATTATCGGATGCCGATCCGATGACAATCCGATCGAATCCAAACCTATTTCATATCCGAAACACGCTAACTTATGATTTTCCAACACTTAGACTCTAAATCGGTGAATCGGATCGTAAATTGGTCAAATATCCAATTAGAACCCGCTCGCAAGTCCGAAATATGGAATAATTCCAAGTTCGAATTATCGGATGCCGATGTGATGACGATCGGATCGAATCCAAACCTATTTCATATCCGAAACACGCTAACTTATGATTTTCCAACACTTAGACTCTAAATCGGTGAATCGGAGTGTAAATTGGTCAAATATCCAATTAGAACTCGCTCGCAAGTCCGAAATACGGAATAATTCCAACTTCTAATTATCGGATGCCGATCCGATGACGATCCGATCGAATCCAAACCTATTTCAAATCCGAAACACGCTAACTTATGATTTTTCAACACTTAGACTCTAAATCGGTGAATCGGAGCGTAAATTGGTCAAATATCCAATTAGAACTCGCTCGCAAGTCCGAAATACGGATTAATTCCAACTTCGAATTATTGGATGCCGATCCGATGACAATCCGATCGAATCCAAACCTATTTTATATCCGAAACACGCTAACTTATGATTTTCCAACACTTAGACTCTAAATCGGTAAATCGAAGCGTAAATTGGTCAAATATCCAATTAGAACTCACTCGCAAGTCCGAATTGAAATACAGAATAATTCCAACTTCGAATTATCGAATGCCGATCCGATCGAATCCAAACCTATTTCATATCCGAAATACGCTAACTTATGATTTTCTCGCACTTAGACTCTAAATCGATGAATCGGAGCGTAAATTGCTCAAATATCCAATTAGAACTCGCTCGCAAGTCCGAAATATGGAATAATTTCAAGTTCGAATTATCGGATGCCGATCCGATGACGATCGGATCGAATCCAAACCTATTTCATATCCGAAACACGCTAACTTATGATTTTCCAACACTTAGACTCTAAATCGGTGAATCGGAGCGTAAATTGGTCAAATATCCAATTAGAACTCGCTCGCAAGTCCGAAATATGGAATAATTCCAACTTCGAATTATCGGATGCCGATCCGATCGAATCCAAACCTATTTCAAAACCGAAACACGCTAACTTATGATTTTTTAACGCTTAGACTCAGTTATAGATATAAACCATTTTTTTAACAAATACATGTTAATTGCAGGAGCAGGGCGGCGTCAGGGGATCGATGAGAGCACCAGCGTTGGTGGCGGGCGGGGGTGGTTGAGATAGGGCATGTATCATCTCACAGTTTTGGATTGTGTAAATATTATTTTGTAATATGTGGTTATTTTTTGTTCCTGTCTATAATTGTCGGGTATTGTGATAATATTTGATAATTTGCTGTAATTTTTTATCAATTTAGGTAATATTTTAAAATTTGCGGTAATATTTTATAAATTGTGGTAATATTTGATAAATTGTGGTAATATATTGTGGTATTATTGTAAATCACAGGAATTAAATAATATTATTTAGGTAAATTTATTAAAAAAAAACATACTTATTACCGACGAAAATTAATTATTCCGTCGATAATAAAGTTTTTATTTTTTTTTAAATTATAAATAAGTTGCCGACGGAATATAATATCCGTCGGTAATATATATATTATTGCCGACTGGAAATATATAGCCGTCGGTAATATATATATTATTACCGACCGGAAAATATATATCCGTCGGTAATATATAAAGTATTACCGACAGGTTATATTATAACCGTCGATAAAAGTCTTATATATTACCGACGAACTATTATGTATCGTCGGCAATAATATATTATATTAATTTTTAATTGTTTAAATCTTACCGACGGCTTTAATATTACCGTCGGTATTAATTATTATTACCGACGGTAATTTTTGGTCCGTCGTATTGTTTTCCCCGATACCTTTTTTCCTGACAGCTGGCGACGGAAATATCTTCCGTCGCTATAAAATATTACCGACGGAAAATTAATATTACCGACGGATATTGTCCGTCGGTAATAACTATTTTTTTTGTAGTGCCTGAAGGGATCCTTTGATCCGTGTCTCCACGTTACTTCGTGCGAGAGCTTTGATCTTGAGAGGCCAAGGATTTATCGTCGTTGCTTTCGTCCTTTCCGTGCTTCGTGCTTTTTGAGTTAGGGGGTTTTTGGCTTCACTCCTCGGTCTTTGTGTCTCCCTCGACTCTGGCTAGATCTCGGCGTCCTTGATCGTCGATTTGCGGTGTCGATCGTGCTTCTGGCGTGGCTCTGGTTTTGGCGTTTGCGCTTGAACGTAGACGGGTAGAGGCTTGCGGTGCTTTAATTCTTTTGGACTTCGCGTCATATCAGCTAGAACATGCGGGGCTTTGCTCGTGACCGTCGTAGTTGCTTGGCTTTGGTACGTGCCTTGCTTTGGTGCGGGCTTTACCGGTGCTTTTGCTTCGGCTTCTTGCATTGGCTTTTACTTTGGCATTGACTCGATCTTCTTCTTGAATGGCGACGACTATGCCTCTAAGGCTTGTTTATTCTTCTGGCTTCCTCGACGGTTATAGCGTTGGCTTGACTTCTTCTCTTCTCCGGGCTTCTTTAGCGTGATCGGAGTTTAAAGGGTTTGTTTTGAAGGCAGCAGGTGTAGCGCCGCTTTGGGTGTCCTTCTCCAAGCTTTCTTCTTCGTGAATGGAGCAGACGTTGTTGAAGACGACGGGGTAATGCCACTTTGATCTTCTTCTCCGAGCTTTTGGACTTGATCGGAGTTGAAGGCTTGATGAAGACGACAGGGTGATGCCGCTTTGATCTTTTTCTCCGGGCTTTTGGGCTTGATCGGAGTTGAAGGCTTGATGAAGACGACGGGGTGATGCCGCTTCGATCTTCTTCTCCGGCTTTGCTTCTGGCGTCTTCGGAGTTGAAGGTTTCTTCTTCTTCGAGCTTTCTTCTTTGTGCACAGAGTTGGAGAGTTGATCTTCTTGTGCAAGGGTCTTCACGTTGATGAGGGCTTCAATGGACTAAGCCTGTAACAACCCAAAATAAAATAATAGTTTAAAAGGTCATTATAAGAAATTTTTATACAAAATTTAAAATAAAAAACAGACTGCGCCATTGCGTCCGTTACGTCGAAACGATTAAAAATCATATATAAACTTTTTCGTTTTGAACTCATTTAAAGCATTAAAAAATTAAAAGAAAAAAAAGCTATATGCATATGTAAACATAAATAGCCAATAGAAGAATTCGAACTCAAGACCTTTTATTAAATTCTTAAAACAATTTCCTCTAACCAAAAATCCCTTAACATTTTTCTGTTTAAATATAGTAAAAATAATTCTTATTCTATAACTAGGAATACCAAGCGTCATCTGACCGTTCGATCATAATCGAACGGCCAGAATACGAAACGACACATGGAATACAATCGTCATCTGTGACCGTTCGTTTCCAAATCGGACGGCCAGAATACGAAACGGCAGATTTGCAATAAAGTCCCCGGGACTCTTCGTATTCCCGGGGGGCCTATATAAACCCCCCCTCCCACAAACATCTGCACAACAGTCCTCGCGACCAAGCGGGCCCCACCACCCGCCGCCTCCGGCCGCCACCACCACCTCCGGCCGCCGCCACCTCCGACCACCGCCACCACCACCTCCGGCCGCCACCACCACCACCGGCGCCGCCACCATCTCCGGCCGACCACCACCTCCGGCCGGCCACCACCACTGGCGCCGCCACCATCTCCGGCCGACCACCACCACCACCACCGGCGCCGCCACCATCTCCGGCCACCCCACCGCCGGCCACCGCCGGCGGCGGCCGCCGGTCACCCCCGCTGCCGGCAACCGCCGCCGTCCGCCGCCGGCCACCACCGCCGGCCACCGCCGGTCGCCGGCCACCCCACTGCCGGCCACCGCCGCCGGTCGACGCCGCCCGCCACCGCCGCCGGCCGCCGCCTGCCGGCACCGGTCGCCGCCACCGCCGCCGTCGGTCGCCGCCGCCGGCCACCACCACCACCACCGGCCGCCACCCGGGTTGTTGGGTCGGGTATGTGATTTGAACCCATTAACCCATTTAATTCGGGTTTAAATCCATCTATAAAATAGTGATGCAAAAAGACCATACTTGATTTAGAACCCACAACATCTTCCAAAAAGGTTCTAAAACCCTTTAAACTAACCAATAGATCCATTTACATCTTATGTTTATAAATCACCTATAATTAAATATATAGATTATCTATGAAAACTATATTGACCTTATCTTACCCATACGGACTCGGAATTGAGTTCCGTCAGTGGCGTTGGATTCGTAATGACAAAATACACTTACTTAGATTATAAAATTCCACAACCGACAAATAAAAAGTATATTTACCATTTTACCCCTAGGGTAAAATGGTCATAACCTCTTCATTCTAACTCGGAATCGAATTCCGTCTGCGGCCACGGGTTCCTAATAAAAAGCTCTACAAAATGAATATAAATTTAAAATAATTTAGAATTGACCAAAATGCCCCTAAAGAAGAAAACCTATTAGTTCACATCGAAAAATGTTGGAAAAATCCTGGAAAAATTAGGATAAAAACTAACCAATTATTAGTAACATATTTTCAGGTTTTGAGCGTACTAAAGCTTCCTTAGCAGGAGTAAGAGTTTGCAACCATTCAGGTAGGGGATTTAAACTCAGTTTATTCATGCTAATTATATGCTATAGAATGTCGGTAATTTGATATGGAATGATAAATTTTGAAATACGTAATCACTTATGTGGGTGTGGGGCTAGCCCTGGCTGAGGCCAAAAAGTACCTGGGTGTGGGGCTGTCCCTGGCTGCGGGCCTAAAAGATAAATCCTGGGTGTGGGGCTGTCCCTGGCTGCAGGCCAAAAAGATAAATCCTGGGTGTGGGGCTGTCCCTGGCTGCGGGCCAAAAAGATAATCCTAGGTGTGGGGCTAGCCTTGTTGCGGACTAAAAGTACCCGGGTAAGGATTGAGATTCCTACCCTGGCCGGAAGAGCCAAAAAGGGAATCGGGTGATTAATGTTTTAATTATTTATTTTTCGTAGTCATGTTTACTGCTTTCAATACATATTATTTAGCATGAACAAAACTGGGTCATTGGTGAGTCAGTGGATAGAACTCACCCCCCTACAGATGATGTGCACCCTACAGAGACAAACCCTGCAGTACCCGGAGAAGATGAGGAGCGATCAGGATGCGACCCAGAAGGAATTGAAGACCCACTCTACACTTCTTTCTATGACGACGACGGAGCTGGATTATGATGCGTCACTATGCAAAGTCTTAGCTTTAGTCTTTCGATTTTAATAAATTGTATGGAACAATGGTGTTATTAATAAAGTGGCTCAGTAATTTCCATATTTGATGGAATTTAGTTATATCAAGTTTTTATTCCTAACACCCTAGTATTATATGGGTTGAATTAATCCGTAAAATATCGGGGCGTTACAACTTGGTATCAGAGCCTAGGTAATAGGTCCTAGGAATTAAAAGATTGCCTAGAAAGATATCGGTAGGATAGTCACCTAATCTAGAGCACATGTTAATTAGATCTAGGTACACCTAGCCTTAGATGTTTAAGACATTGATGACCTAAGACACTTAATCGCTAGAACAAAGTATGAACTTTAAGATCTCTCTTTTAAATATGTTATAATAACTTGCAATACGTAAGTCTGAGACAACATCATTGGTCGCTGAAAAGGTAGTCAACGCCGAAGACAATATAGGTACATCGAAATTAGAACGTATAATCACTTAGAGAGAAATAGAAACTAACTAGAATTATAGAATGTCGCTTTGTAAAAATCTGAAAATCTAAGAAGGTGTTATAAACCCTAGTAATAACTCAATTAGGGTAAGAAATCTCTAAGGAGTAACTTAATTTAAGGTCCTATCTCCTAAGACCTCTTTTTTGAAAACACGTTACGACAGTATCTTAGCAAAAATAAGGATCATCCGAAAGAAACTATTCTTAAGTCTTTTTGTAAACTTAGTCGTGTATCAAAGACTAAGACCTCTTTTTCTGTGTAACCTGAAACATATCCAAAGTATTAGAACCTTACCTAGGTTAATCAATATGGATGAGAGTAGGTTAACTCAGAAATTAGATTTATGTATGCCAATTACTCGGAAAAAAAAAAAAAAAAAAAAAAAAAAAAAAAAAAATCCATGATAGCCCTATAAAAACTAAGATATTTCTTGGATGAAAGCTACAGTCGAGAAGTCCAATGGACTCCAACTTTAAGCGGTTAGCAATATAAAAATGATTGACAAAAAAAAAAAATAAATAAATAAATAAACAAAGTTTTAAATATAGTCGAGTTAAATATAGAATATTAGTCACATCCTAGTATTTAATTGTTACAAAAATATGGTGAGATCTGGGTTGACTCATTAGTGCATAGAGAACATATTTCAAGTACATAATTGACTTAAAAAATTATAACATGTACTGTGATAATTAGGATTGAGGTTAATCATCATTTCTCGAATTCGAGTTCAATAGAAAGGGCTACCTAGGAAAGGGCTGCCTGGAGTTAGGTGGAGCCGTTCCATGGGAAAAAGGGCTGCCAACTGCTAGTGTGGAGCCACCTAAGGTGGAGCCGCCTAGGACTTTGACTTCGAGATCATGATAGTTTACCTCTACATCCTAAATGATCAGAGTGAAATAGTTTGAAGTTTTTAATAGTATATAAAAAAAAAAAAGTTTAAACAATTAAATTATCTTGACCCTCAGGCCAACATATGACTTGCACCATAGAAGGCTTTGACCTGGTCATATAAAAATACTCATCACAAACTTACTTAAGTTTTATCAGAGTTTAGCCATATATGAAAAAAAAAAAAAAGGGAAAGCAATAGAAAAATCGGATGTCTTGGCACAGACAATATTGGACAAAGATTTCGGGACAGATTAGTAGTTACTGATGCTTCTTAGTTACGAAAAGATATATTAACAGAAACTCATCGGTCAAAATTTCCTATTCACTCAATCTAGGCCTTATTTCCGTCCTGTCCAACAAAGACCTGTGGAAAAGTGGACGGTGAAAATCATTGCGAACACCCGATGTTCTTCAAAATAGTTATTGGCTATATGTAAAGTGACAAGAAAAGTATTAGTAATGAAAAAGTATATTTTATCTAAGTTTGTGTTCTTTAAATTTTTAGACATTATGAATTCACACGATAATGCTACTCCCAATGAAGACCTAACCAAGGTGTTAGGAGCTCTTCACCAACTAATAGAAAAGATGAACTCTTCGAAGGATGGTTCCAGGATAGGAGTAATCATAAAAGAATTCAAAGAATTAAAACCCCCTGCCTTTAAAGGAGAACCGGACCCCCTAATTGCCGATAGATGGCTCAAACAGGTGGGAAAGATTTTAGAGACTTTAAAAGTAAATGATGAACAGAAAGTTATCTTGGCCACTTATATGTTAGAAGGAGAGACAGATTACTGGTGGGACTCGGTCAAGAGAACTCAAGCTATTTTCACATGGGAAGAATTTACGAAAGTGTTCTTAGAAAAATATTTCTCCGACGCAACCAGGGACAGAATAATTGCGGAATTTCTAGAACTTTATCAAGGAAAGCTTAGTGTTTCCCAGTATGAAGCCAAGTTTACTGAACTGTCACGTTTTGCCCAGTATCTTATAGCCACTGAAGAACTGAAGTCCAAAAGGTTTGAACAAGGTTTGAATCCTCATATTCGAACCAGAGTGGCGATACTCCGTATTCGAAAATATGGAGAACTAGTACAAACTGCTTTAGTGGCAGAACGAGAATGGGAGGAAACTCGAAAAATATTTGAAAAGAATAGACTGAAAAGAAGTACACCATTGATAGAGTCAAATAAAAGACCAAAGATACAAGAGTTTCCAGCAAGGATGAGTAGTCCTCCAAAATCTACAGGACCTCGGACTTGCTTCACATGCGGATCGCGGGATCATTTTCAACGATACTGTCCTCGCTTGAATGGTAACATTCCTACCATTCCTCCTTTTCGAAATTCTCCGCAAGTACCGGTAGCTCGCACCGCTCAAAATCAAAAAGTGCCTGGAAAAGCATTTACAGTATCTACTGAGGAAGAATCAAACGACGTCATTAAAGGTATGAACGATTCACTTTTCGACGTCATTAAAGGTATGAACGATTCACTTTTAGAATATTATTCCAATTAAAAAAAAAAAAAGTGAAACAATTTGAATTTTTGTAAGCACCATTATGGAAATCTAGCTAGAGTAATTTTAGTCCGAGTTTAAACCATTTGTTCATATCAATTCACTTGGCTAGAAACTTACAATTGAAGACAGTACCGTTAGGATATATACTTGCCCTCACCACTGCACTTAGTGATAAGGCCAAAACAAACAGAGTCTGCAGAAACTGTATACTAAGAATTGAAGATGTGGAGTGGTGACCCAAATTGAAATTGAAAAAAATTTGATATTATATTAGGAATGGACTGGTTATCCAATATAGGATAATGAAGAATTGTTATCGGAATAATGTTACCTTTTAAATACCTGAAGGAAAGGAAATAATATTCTGCGAAAGAAAATTCGGAAAGAGAAAAAAAAAATCTATCACTTGATGATTGGAAGAAATTGTGAAGAAGTTACTTAGGAATTAGATCCAGAAATATACTAGTTCAATAACTAAGGTACGTACTTTAAATTTCGAGGACGAAATTTTTATTAGGGGTAGAGAATGTAACAACCCAAAATAAAATAATAGTTTAAAAGGTCATTATAAGAAATTTTTATACAAAATTTAAAATAAAAAACAGACTGCGCCATTGCGTCCGTTACGTCGAAACGATTAAAAATCATATATAAACTTTTTCGTTTTGAACTCATTTAAAGCATTAAAAAATTAAAAGAAAAAAAAGCTATATGCATATGTAAACATAAATAGCCAATAGAAGAATTCGAACTCAAGACCTTTTATTAAATTCTTAAAACAATTTCCTCTAACCAAAAATCCCTTAACATTTTTCTGTTTAAATATAGTAAAAATAATTCTTATTCTATAACTAGGAATACCAAGCGTCATCTGACCGTTCGATCATAATCGAACGGCCAGAATACGAAACGACACATGGAATACAATCGTCATCTGTGACCGTTCGTTTCCAAATCGGACGGCCAGAATACGAAACGGCAGATTTGCAATAAAGTCCCCGGGACTCTTCGTATTCCCGGGGGGCCTATATAAACCCCCCCTCCCACAAACATCTGCACAACAGTCCTCGCGACCAAGCGGGCCCCACCACCCGCCGCCTCCGGCCGCCACCACCACCTCCGGCCGCCGCCACCTCCGACCACCGCCACCACCACCTCCGGCCGCCACCACCACCACCGGCGCCGCCACCATCTCCGGCCGACCACCACCTCCGGCCGGCCACCACCACTGGCGCCGCCACCATCTCCGGCCGACCACCACCACCACCACCGGCGCCGCCACCATCTCCGGCCACCCCACCGCCGGCCACCGCCGGCGGCGGCCGCCGGTCACCCCCGCTGCCGGCAACCGCCGCCGTCCGCCGCCGGCCACCACCGCCGGCCACCGCCGGTCGCCGGCCACCCCACTGCCGGCCACCGCCGCCGGTCGACGCCGCCCGCCACCGCCGCCGGCCGCCGCCTGCCGGCACCGGTCGCCGCCACCGCCGCCGTCGGTCGCCGCCGCCGGCCACCACCACCACCACCGGCCGCCACCCGGGTTGTTGGGTCGGGTATGTGATTTGAACCCATTAACCCATTTAATTCGGGTTTAAATCCATCTATAAAATAGTGATGCAAAAAGACCATACTTGATTTAGAACCCACAACATCTTCCAAAAAGGTTCTAAAACCCTTTAAACTAACCAATAGATCCATTTACATCTTATGTTTATAAATCACCTATAATTAAATATATAGATTATCTATGAAAACTATATTGACCTTATCTTACCCATACGGACTCGGAATTGAGTTCCGTCAGTGGCGTTGGATTCGTAATGACAAAATACACTTACTTAGATTATAAAATTCCACAACCGACAAATAAAAAGTATATTTACCATTTTACCCCTAGGGTAAAATGGTCATAACCTCTTCATTCTAACTCGGAATCGAATTCCGTCTGCGGCCACGGGTTCCTAATAAAAAGCTCTACAAAATGAATATAAATTTAAAATAATTTAGAATTGACCAAAATGCCCCTAAAGAAGAAAACCTATTAGTTCACATCGAAAAATGTTGGAAAAATCCTGGAAAAATTAGGATAAAAACTAACCAATTATTAGTAACATATTTTCAGGTTTTGAGCGTACTAAAGCTTCCTTAGCAGGAGTAAGAGTTTGCAACCATTCAGGTAGGGGATTTAAACTCAGTTTATTCATGCTAATTATATGCTATAGAATGTCGGTAATTTGATATGGAATGATAAATTTTGAAATACGTAATCACTTATGTGGGTGTGGGGCTAGCCCTGGCTGAGGCCAAAAAGTACCTGGGTGTGGGGCTGTCCCTGGCTGCGGGCCTAAAAGATAAATCCTGGGTGTGGGGCTGTCCCTGGCTGCAGGCCAAAAAGATAAATCCTGGGTGTGGGGCTGTCCCTGGCTGCGGGCCAAAAAGATAATCCTAGGTGTGGGGCTAGCCTTGTTGCGGACTAAAAGTACCCGGGTAAGGATTGAGATTCCTACCCTGGCCGGAAGAGCCAAAAAGGGAATCGGGTGATTAATGTTTTAATTATTTATTTTTCGTAGTCATGTTTACTGCTTTCAATACATATTATTTAGCATGAACAAAACTGGGTCATTGGTGAGTCAGTGGATAGAACTCACCCCCCTACAGATGATGTGCACCCTACAGAGACAAACCCTGCAGTACCCGGAGAAGATGAGGAGCGATCAGGATGCGACCCAGAAGGAATTGAAGACCCACTCTACACTTCTTTCTATGACGACGACGGAGCTGGATTATGATGCGTCACTATGCAAAGTCTTAGCTTTAGTCTTTCGATTTTAATAAATTGTATGGAACAATGGTGTTATTAATAAAGTGGCTCAGTAATTTCCATATTGGATGGAATTTAGTTATATCAAGTTTTTATTCCTAACACCCTAGTATTATATGGGTTGAATTAATCCGTAAAATATCGGGGCGTTACAAAGCCGGTCCCAAAGGGATAGGGTAGCCTGCGCCTCGTGAAGCATTGGGTCGTTGAAGGTGTGTCTCCTCCTTTGCAGAGCTTCCTTGCTTCTGTCTTTGACCTCTTGAGGCTTTCCCCTTCCCCTCCCCCTCTATTTATAGGTGAAGGGGGGATGGAAGAGATATGAAAAGATTTATTTGAATCCCTTGATTATCTCTCCCATAACTACCCAAGATTAATTCCCTCATTTATGGGAGAATAAATCTTCATTTATTTTCCTTTTCTGGCGAGGTAGTTATGGCCCAATCATTTTGAATTTTTATTTGAATCTTGCACATTAAATCGATGGCGACCCGGCTTCGTTTCATATCCGTCGGATCGAGGGATCGACGTAGATCCACGCTTGTGTAGACGTCTACGCAACCTCCTCCCACGTATGACGGTTTTCTTTTATTTTTCTTCTTTTTCATTTTTTTTCTTTCTTTCTTTTCTTTCCTTTTCTTTTCTTTCTCTTCTATCTTGGCCGGCCGCTCCCTACCCACGGGTAGGGGGCACGGTTTTCCAAAAGAGGGGCCGGGTGGGCCCCACTTGAGGATGGGCCCACCCGGCCTCTCCTTTGGCTCGGGTTGGGTCTGGTGGGCCCGGGTTCGTGTCGGGTTTGTCCCTGGGTTGGCGCATAGTGCATACGGACCGGGCTCAGGTGCGATCAAATTTTCTATATCTACAAGGATAATTTAGGGTTTTAGTTTTAGGATGCTGGAGCATGAAAGGGTATGAGTTGGGAAACTGATATTCGAGGGTAAATAAGGGATATGAAGTAATTTTGGGGTATGAATAAAAGGGTTATGAAGTAATTTTGGGGTATGAATAAATTTTTCTCTTGGATTAATTACGTCACCACGTACATCGCACTGTTAGAGACCCACACCTGTCCTACGAGCCGAGTACATTCACCACGGCGAGTAGAGGAAACGGGTGAGTGCATTTTTGCTGCCCGCTTACGGCACAGTCGCCATCCGAGCAGAGTCCATTCACCACGGCGAGTAGAGGAAACGGGTGAGTGCATTTTTGCTGCCCGCTTACGGCACAATCGCCAAGTGCCACGTCATCGATTATGTCCATAGCAAAAATGTACTCCCGCTCCCACCAAAAAAAAAAAATGTACTCCCGCAACACCGAGCGACTCATCGTGATCTTGTTCTCGTAAGTTGTAACCGAGAGAGATCCACCCGCTCCGCCTCCGCTCCGGCCACCCGCTCCGCCTCCATACCATGGCGGCGCCGAACTCGCAAGACGAAGAGCTCCTCGACGTCCTCACAAGAACCGGCCAGAAGACCGGCATCTCCAAGCCCAGGTCCGCTGCCCTTACGCCCCCTCTCAATTGGAGCCATCCGCTCATCCTCCTCCTCTTCTTTTTTACCCAAACGGAATCCTGCTCTCCCTCCCCGCGCAGGGGGCTGGTCCACCGGGACGGGGACTACCACCGGGCAGTGCACGTGTGGATATACTCCGAGAGCACCCAGGAGCTGCTCCTGCAACGCCGCGCCGACTGCAAGGAATCCTGGCCCGGCCAGTGGGACATCTCCAGCGCCGGCCACATCTCCGCCGGCGACACGTCCCTCCTCACCGCCAGGTACTCGAAAGTCAGAATCCACACTTCGTCATACCGATTCATCTTCGGATGCAATGTTGATCTCATGTTTAACTGGTTGATTTGATTGTTAGAATTTTGCCTATTAACTGTTGAAAGGTATTCATTTTTTTTTTTGTTAATGAGATCGGTGGTTGTCCAGAAACCTTTCGTGCACCGCCCACTTCGGGCTCAGACTAATCCCTTTGGGAGTGAAGCCCGACCCACTCGGCAATTCCCACTTCACTCCTGGGTAAATTGAGGGGAGGTGGAGTCTAACCCACAACCTCATCAACCAAGTATTGGTTACTTTGCTAACTCTCCTATCCTCTAGTAAATTAGATTTTAGTTTCGTTATGCATTGAGGGTATTCATGAGGAGGCCTAACATCGCTATTACCACCATAGTTTGATGTTTCATGATATGAAGACGACTCTTAAACTAAATATGACAATTGATAATTTAAACCAGTTGCCGCAATTGATGATTTAAACCAGTTGTCGCTGACATGGTTTAAGTGATTTGATGTTTGTGTTTTGGAAATTTGTTATCTTGAGCTGATAAAACTATTTGTCAGGAGTAATAGGAGCCAAAACAACCCTCCTTGTAGTATATTTGGTTGAAATTAATATGTTGAAATCTTTTGATGATGCTATTTGCTTTAAACATCATTGGAAAAGGTATTTGAAATCACATATTTTTAGAATGCCTAAAAACTGGAGGGTTAGGTTGCAGGGCTTATATTACGTCTGTATGCGCAGAAAAAGATTCGGGTTGTCTTTATTGCCCACACGAAGATTACAAGGCCGAGACCCGGGGGCTCGGGGGTGGTGAGCCTGGTGCAGCGAAGATTTGATCAGGAGATTGTGAGAGAGATCTTTTGGAGGGTCCCTTTGATCCGCGTCTCCACTTCGTGCGAGAGCTCTGGAGGGGTTGCCTAGGACAGATATTTTTACAGGGTGAGGACTTCTTGAGAGGCTGAGGATTTGTTGCCATTGCTTTCGTTCCTTTTATGTTTCACGCTTTCTCGGCTAGGAGGTTTTTAGCTTCGTTTCTCGGTCCCTCGACTCTGGCTAGATCTCGGCGTCCTTGATCGTCGGTTCATGGTGTCGATCGTATTTCGGGCGTCGACTTTTGCTTTGGCTTTTGGTTTTGGCGTAGCTCTAGCTTTTGCTTTGCTTTGGCGCTTGCGCTTGAACGTAGACTGGTAGAGTCTTGCGATGCTTTAGTTCTTCCGGATTTTGCGTCGTATTGGCTAGAACGTGCGGTGCTTTGCTCGTTACCGTCATATTTGCTTGACTTTGGCACGTGCGTTGCTTTGGCACGGGCTTTACCGGTGCTTTTGCTTTAGCTTCTTTCTTGCGTTGACTTTTGCTTTGGCGTTGGCTTGATCTTCTTCTCGAACGGCGATGGCTATGTTTCCAAGGCTTCTTTATTCTTTCAGCTTCTTGGGGATGGATTTCGGCAACCACGGTTGTGGCGTCGACTTTGGCTTTTCTTCTTCTCCGGACTCCTTTAGCGTGATCGGAGTCAAAGACTTTTTTTGAAGACAGCGGGTGTAGCACCGATCTTCGTATGACGTTGTGGCATCGGCTTTGCTTCTCTTCTTCTCCGGACTTCTTTGGCGTGATTGGAGTTGAATGTTTCTTTTGAAGATGGTGGGTGTAGCACCGATCTTCGTGTGACGGTTGTGGCGTCGGCTTTGCTTCTCTTCTTTTCCAAGCTTCTTTGGAGTGATCGGAGTCGAATGTTTCTTTTGAAGACGGCGGGTGTAGCACCAATCTCCGTGCGACGGTTGTGGTGTCGGCTTTGCTTTTTTTCTTCTCCAAGCTTCTTTGGCGTGATAGGAGTCGAAGGCTTCTTTTGAAGACGGTGGGTGTAGCACCGATCTTCGTGCGACGGTTGTAGCGTTGACTTTGCTTCTCTTCTTCTTCGGGCTTTTTTGGCGTAATCGGAGTCGAAGGCTTCTTTTGTAGCGTCGGCTTTTGTTGATGAAGACGGCGGGTGTAGTATCGATCTTCGTGTGATGGTTGTAATGTCGGCTTCTTCTCCGAGCTTTGTTTGGCTTGATCGAAGTTGAAGGCTTTGTTGAAGGCGACGAATGTAGCGTCGCGTTAAGTATCCTTCTCCAAGCTTTCTTCTTCGTGAATGGAGCGGATGTTTGTTGAAGACGATGGATGTGGCGCCGCTTTGATCTTCTTCTCTGGCCTTTGCTTGTGGCGTCTTCAGAGTTGAAGATGATTGGAGACAACGGGGTGATGCCGACTTCGGGTTTTCTTTTTCATGCGAGGAGTCGAAGCTTTGTTGAAGACGATGGGGTGATGCCGACTTCGATCTTCTTCTCCGGCCTTTGCTTTTGGCGTCTTCGGAGTTGATAAAGATTGTTGGAGACGACGTGGTGATGTCAACTCCGGGCCTTTTTCTTCAAGCTTTCTTCTTCATGCGAGGAGTTGAAGATTTGATCTTCGTGTGCAAGGTCTTCATGTCGATGAGGACTTTGATGGGCTAAACGTTCCCGTAGGACGAGCTTGCCGTGCCTTGTGAAGCCTTGGGTCGTCGAGAGCGAGCCTCTTTTTTTGCAGAGCCTTTGCGTCTTTAGTTTTCAACCTTTGATGCCTTCTCCCACCCCTTGTATTTATAGGCAAAGGGAGGAGGTTGAGAGAGATATAGCTGCGATTTTTTGCATCTATCCAATATCTCCCCCCATAACCATCAAGATATTGTTTCCTCTTTTAGGGGAAACAACCTTGATTTGTTTCTTTATTTTGTGGGGATGGTTATGGACAAGATGTGGCTTGATCTTTTGGGATTCGAGCCATCTTTGCACATTCCGATTACATGGCGACACGACGTCATCTTGTTCGTTGGATCGAGGGATCGTCGCGGATCTACGATTGTGTAGATGTCCACGTCACCTCCCCCCGCAATGAGGTGGTTACTTTCCTTTTTTCTTTTCTTTTCTTTTCTTTTTCTTCCTCCTTTTGGCCGGCCATACCTCCCTATGGGGAGGGGGCATGGTTTCCAAGAAGGGGGCCGGTGGGCCCACTTGCATGGGTTTGCTTGAGTCGGGTCCGATGTGTGTTAGCCGGGTTTCGCATGCGGGCCGGGTTCGCATGTGGGCCGTTGTGTGCGGGCCAAGTTTCGCATGTGGGCCATTGTGTGTGGGCTAAGTTTCGTATGCGGGCTGTTGTGTGCGGGCCTAGTTTCGCATGCGGGTCGGGCTCGACCCGTGGGCTAATTTCGGTGCCCACAACGTCCAAATTAGTTGAATAATCAAGATAGGGAACTCATCATGCTGTTGTGACCATCTAAGACTCTTGTGGCATTCATGTCTTTATTAATTGCTTGCCTTGATATTTTATATCTATAGCATGGGAAGAAGTCCAAAGGGCAGACTATGGGAGAAATCCACAAGGGGAATGCTTAATTCTAATAGGGCTCAAGGCCAACAATATAAAGTATTACATAAGGGTGTGGTTGCATTTGGGTGAGAATACCACACAAAGGTAAAAGAAAAAACATGTAAAGGGAAACTGACTACTCTTAACACTCCCCCTCAAACACAAGCTAGGGATCCACATACAGTTCATAGAAGGAGTAGAGCAAAAGTATCGGACCGACCTATAAGCAGATCGACTTGGAAACCTGATACCTACAATCAGGACAACCAAGGAACCTGACTAACTTGCAAGCAGGCCAATCGGAGAACCTATTCAAATTGCAAGCTGATTGACCAGGGAACATGCCAACCTACAAGCATTCCGACCTGATAATGGGTATCCATACTGACATCTCGAACACCCCCCCTCATCTGTAGAATGATGGAATAATAGACCGTCAAGAGAAATGCCGAGTGTAGCATAGCAATTCATGAAAGGTAGCAGAAGAAGTGTAAGAAGGGTTAGTAGAACAAGCTGAAGGAAGCACGATACAAATGAACCGGGGGAAGAATCCTCAACCGACAATATTGAAGGTTATGAACTATGAAGAGCAACCTCCAGAATGGAGGATTGCAGGGAAAAGACTGCAGTACTTTAAGGAAAGACAACGACCTTCGCAATGGAGGACTGCAGGACAAAGACACCCCATTGATGAAGCAAAGCGTGACTCAACGAAGAGCAACATCGCTGTTAAAAGCAAGAGAAAAGCAGAGGAGGGTGGTAGTGATTTGGAACTGGAAAGGAAGACACATGAGATTCCGAAGGAGGCAAGCGCTCGGCCAAAGCTAGCGCTCGACACCTCTTAAGAGATCTCGATCGTCACAGTCGAAGATAGAGAGGAAAGAGCGATGCCATAGGCAAGGTTCGAAATTTCCATTTCGGTCAATATTTCGACCTTCTGGAAAATGAAAATATTTCGTGGAAATATTTTGACAGTGTGGAAATATTGTGATTTGATGAAAAGGGATTCCGCCCAGATATCGCGAAATATCGTGAAAATCTCGTAGAGAATCGCGAAATATCGCATGTCATTCGAAATGGGCCAGTCACTTTCGGCCGACCCACGTGGGTGGGCCCCAACTGTCTCGAAAGCGACAGGCCGGATGAAATCTCGCGAAAAACCGTTAATATATCGCGAATTATCGAAAATGTTTCGCGAAATATCGTGCCGAAAACGACAAAGCGCCTGTCACTCTCGGCCTCCCCACGTGGGTGGGCCCCAGCTGTCTACGCGATATTTCACACTTTCTCGTTTATCGAAAATTTCGCGCGATATTTCGCGAAATATTCGAGGTCAACCGGATTTCGTTTGGTCGCGCTCTGCATACCACGTGATGCGGGGCCCACCTGTCTGACCGAAAAGTCGCGATATTTTGCTGTCTTTAAATTTTGCACGAAATCTCGCGATTTTTATGTGATTTCCATTCAGCTTGAAACAACAGCCGGGATTTCGTGCCGAGGTTTGGGAAAAACGAGATATTTCGCGATATATCTCAAGATTTTGAACCTTGGTCATAGGTAACTAATGCAAAGAACTGCAACGAGAATTGCAGAGCAACTTGGAGAGCAAGGCACAAGACACATGGCAAAGCTCGGAAAGAGCCGAGCGTGGAGCAAGAGGTGCGGCTCATGATAGAGCAACCATGCAATGCGAGGCAGTGAGGCACAAGCATTAGTGTTAAAAAACCCGGAACTCGGACTCGACTCGAAAGTCCACTGAGTCGAGTAACTTGAAGACTCGACTCGGTAATTATATATATATATATATATATATATATATATATATATATATATATATATATATATGTGTGTGTGTGTGTGTGTGTGTGTGTGTGTGTGTGTGTGTGTGTGTGTTCAAAATTCAAAATAGTAAATAGCCCGAGTAGTTCCTGAGTCGGTTCGAGTCACAACCTGAGTCACAGCTGGTCTGAGTCGGCTCGAGTTTTGGCCGAGTCGACTCGGACCGAGGTTTGGTACTATGACAATCACAACTAAATGAAGAGAAAGGTGCAATACGAAGAGTGGTGTGGAGCACGAGTGTAGCTCAATAAAGAGTAATGTGTGGTGCCATGCACGGAGCATGTGCAACACGATGTGCAATGCATGGAGCAGCGCGATGCATGAAGTAGTGCAATGTACGTGGTGACGTAATGCACGAATCAACATGCACGAGCAATGCGATGCAAGCATGGACACACAGTGAGAGAAAGTGCAGCGTGAACAAGCATGTGGCATGCAAGCAGGCGCGAACGCGTAAGCAAGTAGCAGACAGTGGCAACACAAGTGGCATGCGTGTGCACGTGGCGACAATGGTTAAAAAGGCGAGTATCAGCAATGTGCAATGACAAGGGAGCAACGATAATTGAGTACATGGTGTCTCGTAGGTCTACTGAAGGGAGTTGTAGGAACAATAATAGCTCGAACACTTGACGGGTACACTATAATGCAAGGCTTGCACTTGATACTACTGCTTACTAGATCTGTTAATGTCGACCACCGGACAAGAGGAAGCACAAACCAATCAACGATAAAGCTGCTGTGTTCTTAAAGCAGAGATTCTTGAAGAAGATAGATCATCATGGACAATTGAGGCAGGAAGAGGGCTGAACAATGCTTGAAGAGGATTTGATCGCTGAAGATGACATCAGATTGGGACGGTGATGCTCGAGAGGTATCGGTAGATCAGGATAGTGATGAAAAATTTGGTGTCTTGGAGAGCGCTGCTTGACGAGCATGATAAGAGGAAGAAGGAACAAAGTGGGATTGCTATGCTGCTGGCCGTAGATGTGATTGCTGATGTAGAGAAAAGGAGTGGAGAAGAACCTGGAGGTCGACTGTTCGGTGGATTGCATACCATTGCCGGCGATTGTTGGGCGCACACAAAACAGAGTAGACGGGAAGACGATAAACAATTGTCCCGTCTAAATATGCACAACGGGTTGGATCCTTCTTAAATCATATTGGAGCTCCGATTTCCTTGAACTTAGTGAAAAAATCTGGACCACTGATTTATGAAGGGCTAAGATCTTTTTATGTGGTCTTCCTTTTTGGATTAGGGTTACTCTCTAGCACCGCCACCCCCTATCCTTTCGTCCTCGTCTTCCTTAGAGAGCTAAGGATTTGAGAGCTTGATTGGAAGGAGCTCAGATACTGGACAGTGAACCACTTCTCAACTGAAGAGGCGAAGACCATCAGTCCCTCCCATAGCTCATGTTGGGCCACTTATTGGAGTGCCGATTTAAGAGATGAGAGTATCGCCTATCGGAAAGAGAGTTTGGCGGGAGACGACAAGAGACCAGGACTCTTGCCGTTGGTTGGAGATCATGCTCAAATCAGTGAAGCACAAATCAATGCATCCATGCGTGCTGGCTGCTCGTGAATTAGTGGAACAATTACTTCGAAGCTGCACAAATCATAAAACAAATTTACGGACTGAAGCTTCACGGAAGGGATGGAGCTGGTTCGACGATGATGGCCGCTAAACCTAAGATGGAGAAGGGTAAACCCTAGCATTGAATTTCCAGATTTGAGGATGCGGGTGGTCGAGATCGTTGATCGATAAGATGAAATAGTGAGCAGATTTGATGGTGCACTTCACATGATCGCGATGGGAAGCTCATATCAGATCTGACGGACAACAGTCTCTATTTGTCACGAAGATGACGGCCACGAAGCAAGTTGCTGGTGGTATGATTGTTGGTGAGTTGAGGCCGAATCGAGGCTTGAAACGATGGCGGATCTAGGTGGAGATGATGCCGTATCGAAGTTGAATAGAAAGAACTATGTAAGTGTGTGGTCACCTACTGGTTAGAATACCACACAAAAATAAAAAGAAAATACATGTAAAGTAAAAACATGTAAAGGTAAACTTACTACTCTTAACAATATATATTGTACTTAACTAGTTGATGTATGCATTCTCATCTCAAGGAAGCTAATAGATAATATTTGTAGGTCCAATGGATTTACGTATGGACCTATTATTATCCAAAGACAAGGACAAAACCTGACATAAGATATTGAGGGTATGGGTCTTACTTTTGTAAATTTAAGGACACGGATGTGGGTGCGAGTATCTTTTATATATAAAATATACCCTTAAATTACAGTAGAAAGTTAAGAACCCCCCCCCCCCCCCCCCCCCCCCGCGGATCATTTAATTTATACCACCTATGCATCAAAAAGGGCATCATTTATATACACACCTAATCTCCACCTTAAACTTGTTAAATTTATACTACTTTTACATAGCAACGAGTTTCCGTAATGACTCCAAGTGGCAACCTGTTCCTATATATGAGAGCAATTGATTGCCATGTAATAAGCAATTCATAAGTACGTCGATGCAGGGTTTCGAGGGAAATGGATAACGATTAACAACTCTTTAGGCGATCGAATGGGGATATTGTATCAGTATCCCGATGTCATATTGTGTCGACACAGAGACATTAAGGTAAGTGAAATATCAATTATCATAGATTATTAAAGGCAACTGCATTAATTATGCTATTGCTGATGTTTGCTAGGATTGCTTGAGTTCCATGATCGTTTCTACGATGCACAACTTGTTAGTGACTCTTCTCATAGAACTATAGAAGTTCATGCCCTATAATACTTTACAATCATTATCCATTCTCAAATAGATAGAAGAGCAAAATCTATGTTAATATAGCTATCTAACTCTTTAATTAATTGATTTGCATGCTGCTGATAAAGTTTATATCTATGTATGCTGCAGTACCGGTATGGTATTGCTTGGAAATATAATTGAAGCTTTTAGTTGAGAACCCTCATCAATTAGAAAATTTTATATTTGCTCAACCACTGAAACTAGTATTTATAGTCTTACATTAATTACATGGTGGGGATTAAGATATATTTTTCTAATTGCAAGTTTTATATAATTTCAGGAGGGAGCTTTATGAAGAGCTAGGCATCACCCTTCCTAGAGATGCATTCGAGTTAATATTTGTTTTTCTTCAAGAATGGTTGGTACTTGGTAGCCTTTTTTTTTACTAACATTTCTACATTGTTCCTGTCTGACCTATACTATGCCTAACTTAAAGTCCCATAGACGTTCTTGTATATGAAGGCGATTGGTTTTACTTACATGATGCCTTTGCCATCATATTCTTAGGTTCTGTTTGATTGTGTGCTTGGGCGTCCCAGAAATGTTTTTTGGTGTCTTAAGTACGCTTAGATGTGTTTTTAATAACTGTTGTAAAGCACTTTTAGGGGGTCCAAAAGCTCTACTCACTGAAACGCTAGATAGAAGCTTTGTCCAAAAGCGAGTAAGTTACAATTCTTCTCTAAAGGCTACAACATAGCCAAACGAGACGTAATGCAAGAACACTTGCCAATATTCATATTCCTTGTCATTGCTTTCGGTAGATGCACATAATTTTCAAAATTTTATAGGTCAAAGATATGCACAAGTGACTCTTGGGAATGTTTAAAGCTGATTACCCTTTTATTGAACCTATTTTATACCAAAGAAGTGATGGTTGTTGAACTACTATCCGGATGAGATTTTCTTTTCTTTTGGGTGGTAGTGAGTTAGACATGATGGTGCAATAAGATATGGAGATTTAACCATAGACAGAAATATAAGAAAAAGAAGAGAAGGTAGAAGAGAAGAAAGGATGGTTTGCTTTAAAACCACAAAAAACTTGACTCGAGTCCATGAATAAAAAGAGCTGAATCCGTGACGAAAAAATAAAAAAAACTATAAGGAAGAAACAATAGTTCGATTAATTATTTGAAACTCTTTTGCATCATGCAATTCTTCCTCCTTTTATAGTTTCTAATTACTTAAAACTCACAGAAAGAATGCTATTCCAAAAAATACTCTAAATTTGTTCTTCATAGAAAGAAATTTCATGAGTCTATTCCTAATAAAGTAAACTTTACGTTAATTCGGTGGATCCCCTTCAAAATCCTATAGAAAGACATTATTCAACTAAACCGCAATCCTAATTTATATATGATTTTCCTAATCCAACCTATAGCCATGTTAGGAGATTCCTAATGCTAAACTTACTTTAATTGGGACCTCTACACGTTAAATGTTTAAAAAATTATTTTATTCTCGGCTACATCAGGTACTTCCATTGTGCGGAGCTTGTCTGCAGGATCAAGACGAAAGGTATCATGTTCTCCAAGATCTAAAATGGATCAAATGACGGTGCATCTCGATGCCATTCCTTGCATATTATGATTGCTAACCTGATGGTGGTCATACTGGAACACGATTACTACCTGATGCCTGATGGGATTGCTGTATCCTAGGTTTGATTGAGATTACATGAAAACAATTACGGATTTGGAGAAGTTCACCTGATGCTGGATCTGGATCTTGGCCTTCATCTCCTTATCTGGATCAATGGTTCTTGAAACTACGATACAACCTAATGAGATAGCTGGATCCTAGGTCGGACCGAGGAGAGGTTCGATATGCTCCTTGAGATCTACCATATCTGTAGCATGTACAATGACAAACATAGTTATAGTGCAGGTCGAAGGATCTTTGCAAATTGGATCATCATTGTTCTTTGGATCAATGGATACAAGTTCTTAATTCATCGTATCTTTGTGGCCAGATTCATTGTCATTGCGTCCTTAATTTTTAAATTTCTCCGATAAGCTTCCATAGAGTTTTCTGGTTGAAAGTTATCGATCAAATCATCCAGTGTTCCATATTTTTCTGATCGTTTTGTTCCTTTCTGTTTGCATGAAATTGTTTCAACATCTACTTGTAGCATGCACTTAATTGTCTCTATTGTCATCCATGTACGAAGATCTAGTGGAGCACTGGAGCTCTAAATTGTCGCTAGATTTACAAATTTTAGGAACAACTCGGAAAGTAGCTCTGATATCAAATAGGTGCAAGTAGATATGGAGATGTAATCATGCAAAGAAAGAGAAAGTAAATGAGAAGGTAGAAGAAATGGGAGGTTTGCATTTAAATCCACGAACTCATGACCAAAAAAAGGATGATGAGAATACTTAATTTAAACATTATTTGAAGCTCCATTCACCATTGAACTTTTTTATTTTAAGCTCCTTTGGTTTTGATTTAAAACTAATTCATGTAAAATAAATACATTACCTCATTTATTTTGAGCGAAATAAATACATTACTTGTAAAATAAATACATCACATCATTTGTTTTGGAACGAAATAAATACATTACCTCGTTTGTTAGAAAAGATGAGTCTAGGGTGCATCCGGCTAACATGCAGCCATGCATGTAGAGGTTTTTTCTTGAGGATGATCACCTCCTCTTTGATAGCACATAAAAATCAGCTCATCCTAAGACCTATAGGTGCATCAAATGTGCTCGCCTTCATTGATCATTCATTTTAACCGTCATTTTGAGGAACACATTTGATGCATCTAGAGGTCTTAAAATTAGCTGATTTTTTGTGTGTGTTCTATCAAAGGGAGGGTGATCATCCTAAAAAAAAAATAATAATAAAAAAAACCTCTACGTGCATGGTTGCATGTTAGCCGCACGTTAACCGGATACACCCTAGACTGACCATATATATATATATATATATATATATATATATATATATATATATATATATATATATATATATATATATATAGAGAGAGAGAGAGAGAGAGAGAGAGAGAGAGAGAGAGAGAGAGAGATGCTTAAATGCGGTCCGTGCGGTCCGCGTCCGCAGCCGTCCGATGCACCACGCCGTGCATCCGATGCACGCGGCGGGTGCATCGGACGGCTGCGGACGCGGACCGCACTGAAACATGCCCCATATATATATATATATATATATATATATATATATATATATATATATATATATATATATATATATATATATATATATATATATATATATATATATATATATGCGGCGGGTGCATCGGACGGCTGCGTACGCGGACCGCACGGACCGCACTGAAACATGCCCCATATATATATATATATATAGGTGTGTTACGTTGCGTTGTGCGCTGCCCGGCCGAGAAAATGAGTTGCGCGAAATTGGGCCGTCCGATCGGGTAGAATGAACAACGGATCCCCTGCGAACCCCGGCTTCAAACCCCGATCGTCTGATCTCGTGGAATGAACGGTTGCCACCGCATTTGATGGTTCGTTTGATTCCCATCTGTTGGATCGATGGGAATTGAACGGACCAAATTTTTTTCGCTGTTATTGTAGCGGCTACAATAACAATGAAAAATATTTTGGGCCGTTTGATTCCAATTGATCCAATGGATGGAAATCGAACTAACCATAAAATTGGTCCGGGTGATTTCCATACATTGGATCGATGGGAATCGAACGGACCAAAATGTTTTTCGCTGTTATTGTAGTCGCTACAGTAACATCGAAATTTTGTTGGTCCGTTCAATTCCCATCGATCCAACGGATGGGAATCGAACGAACACAACAATTGTCCCATCCGTTGGATCGATTGGAATCGAACGGCCCAAAGTGTTCATTCCATGGGTCAGATGGCCGAGGTTTGCAGCTGGGGTCGCAGGGGGATCCGCTGTTCATTCCACGCGATCGGACGGCCCGATTTCGCGCAGCTCATTTTCTCGGTCGGGCACCGTACAACGCAACGTAACACGCCTCCTATATATATTGTCATATCCATGTCGTGTTCATGTCCTACTTTTTTAGGATTTTCCACTTTTAGTGTCTGTATATGTGTCAGTGTCTGTGCTCCCAAGAGTCCATCTTATTGGACTAAATCTAAAAGCGCATGGAATATTAAATATGAATGGTTTTTAGTTCAAAGTGAAAAGAATCATATTTTGTCCTTTGAAATGGATTATTGCTGGGCAGCTTACATTGTTCCCCATACCTTAATTAGGATTTTACTTAAGCCAAATTTCTTTTCCTAGATTCATAGTCTAAAAAGCAAGTCACTAACCCTCTATACAAGTATGTGGTTCACTTAATTTTTTTGATCATGAAAAACACTTCATTTTTTGAGAAGTTTTGGCCCGCATTGTGTCAATTATTGAAATAGTAGAAGTCTCGGTCTTTGTGGGAAGGGTGTCATGTATGAGCAATCATATGTGGTCGTGCGCATGTGTGTGTGGACACTGCACAATCATCGCTTCAGATCGTGTGAACACGTGGCCTTGGATTTTGCCACGTGGGCCTATTGCGTGGCTGCACAAATGACATGTACGGCCGCCACGACTATTTTACCCCCCTCCCCCTGGGCTAGATGTCTGCCCCCTCAAACCTAATTCTCTTCTGAGCCCCTCCAAATTGCCCACCATTTGTATCTCATCCATGGCTTCCATGAGTGAGCGCTCCTCGGGCTTTGAGCCTCTCAAACATCCGAATTCCAAAGATCCCGGATGGAAGTACAAACTTTACAAGTCTGTTCAAGAAGTGTGAGCCATGCAACTTTGAAGCCAAGGAAGACATTAAGACTCAAGCCGCATTTTCCGCATCCACCTATTTCTGAAGCAAAAGAATGCCCTAGGCCAAAAAACAAAATTTGAGGGGGTATAATGATATACATATAGACAACTGCCAGAGGCATCCACCAACATTGCATGTGCAGCTTACACCAACTACAACTCAAAGAGGGATTGCGATTCGCGAGTGGGAGGAGCTAGAGGACACTAACAAGAACTGGGATCCTTTTCACCTTCGGTGCCTGACCTGGAGGGATTAGCTTATGTACTCTTTTTTTTTATAATGCACATTTTGAATGTACTTTTATTTATTTAGGAATGTAGCCTTTTAATCAACAACGTTTTTGGTATTTTGACTAAAACTTTAAAATTTAAATAACTCCCCCCACCAAAAAGAAAAGAAAAGAATCACACTGCCCGCACATCACCTATTGATAACATTGCTTATCGACATGATTGATTTTTGTTTTTAGTAGACTTGAATTTGTTCCGCCCTTACCGTTAAAAAATGGGCTACATCTCAATCTATTTACCCTTCTTGAATTATTTGATCATGAAAGAATTTCTTTGGGAATCTCAATTACTAGAGATTACTGACTGGGCATAAATTGTTGTATGTCATAATCTTTTACTTGCAGGAAGCGAATGGGTGTTTATTCCCTTTCTTTTGGGAGTGTCGGGAAATGTAAATTTGCTTTGCCATTTTCTACAGAACCTTAATTGATTCCAGTCTTTGATAAAGCTCTTACCACTTGTTAGTTGTTACAAAGGTGTGTTTAGAAAGAAAATCGCAAGTAATACATCACTAGATTTTAAATAACATGAGTTGTTCCTGAGATGCATACTTTTCCCCCGATACGGTCTTATTAATTTCTCGATACGGAATGATTGATTTATTTAATTGTTTAATCTCAACTATAACTGAGCAAGTCTATTTTTAACTTGGCTCAGGCTTGGCAATTCCAAGTTTCTCAGAAGAGAAAATCATTGTATTTGTAGTTGGACTCATCTAGAGTTTGTTGAATTAAATATTATAGAATTCCGAAAATGACAATGTTAATGGTAAAACTTGTCAGTTCCTGATTACTGCTTGTTCAAATATTATGGAATTTCTTGGTCCTGTTTTAATTTTTTTAAGAAACCCCAACGAGATTTTTCTTGTACCAGTATGGGAGCAATACCTTGACTTGTAAGCTTATCTTGAGTTGATTTATCGAATTTTTCTTCCTTTATGTTTCCTGAGTTTGTGACACTGGTAAGGAAGTGTTTTGATTTTTGAATTGTTTTTAAGTTTTTAAGAGCAAGAATCTTCTCTTAATGGTGCTACTCTAAATAAAGGTGGTAAATATCATGGAACAGGAGATATGCTTATGAAGTATTTGACAGATTATCATTAAGTCTATTTTAACGACAGTTCTAAATCATGGAAATTAATTTTCATTTGTATCTTTCTGTTTTGACAGTGTTATAAATGATGGAGAATACATCAACAATGAATTTAATGATGTTTATCTTGTTACAACTTTGGCCCGGATTCCTTTGGAGGCCTTTACTCTTCAGGTGAGATTTTAGGTTTTTTGTTGCAGAATTTTGTCAAATATATATTATAGTCAGTTTTTCTCTCTTCAAAATTTTCCTGCTCATTTGAATGCAATGAAAAATACAACTTTATCAGAATTCTTATTGGAATGAAGAATAAAAGGTGCAAACTGTAGTAAAATTTTCCTCATTTTCTTTGTATTGATTCATGCTACGTGGGTGACTGGGAGAAATATCCAGGGCTTGTTTTTCACTATATCTATGTGTATATCCCTTACAGAGTTACAGCTAAAATATATCTTGTGTATGCAATATTCGTGTAAAGCCCTTATTTCAGAGAAACAATATACACCAGATGCAGACAGGAACAAAATTCTAAATTTTGTGCCTAATTTTAATGTATTCTGTTTGACTAGACGTCCGACTTTGGGAGATAAGTAGGTCTCCACTGTTACTATATAGTTGAAATGTATTTGTCTGTGCATTATTCTTTACTAGTGCATGCTCGTGCCGATAAGCACACAGTGGGTGCCTTCGGTGCGGCACACAGCGGGAGCTTTCTACCGTGGATGCCTAGGTCGATTGGTATGCAACGGGCATTTTTTGCGCGGCACACAGCGGGTGCCTTCTACAGTGCAGACACTTGGCCGTTAGGACGTTCTGGGCTATAGCATCGATTGGCTCGATTTGCTCCACCCGCATTGGGAATTGGCTCGATTTGCTCCACCCGCACAACCAGCACCTGAAATGGACTCATGTTTCTTGCTGCCCTATGTGGGACTAAACCCATAAGCCAAGACCTCCTTGTCTAGTTTAATGTTACCTCCCCAAAAACAGAACCCACCCAAAATGGGAACACTTCACTTCACTGCTCGATGGGGGACTAAACCCTTAGGGCCAAGACACCCCCGACCTCCTTCTCCCACCACCGAATCTCCTCCTACCATGTCACCCTTCTCCTGTGGGGACTTTGTTGTCTTCATCGCCATCCTCCGGTGAGGACCCAAAATTTGATGAAGTCTCCCTCGACCTGATCCTCCTCCCACCGGAGGAGCTACATCTCCTTCTAACTTGTCACCCTATTCCGTTGAGGACTTTATTGTCTTCATCTCCATCTTCTACGGTGAGGTCTTCACATGCATCGTCCTTCGGTGGTCACCACAAATCTGGGGGCCAAAGCATTCGTCGCAAATGGGAATCGATTTCAGTGGGTATCTCTTCAAATCCGGCGGGATTGGTTGTACACCGCAAATGCGTCTTCAAATTTGATGGGGTTGGATGCTAGATTTGTTTGATTTTTTCAGCCGGATGGATGGTGACCGTCTGATGTGATGGTGGTTATATGTTTTGGAGGACAAAACAGAGGAGGGGAATGGAGGTGGTGGAGCCTACCTCGATGGAAAACATGGTTGCCGGGGTAGATGGTCGAAGGGGACTTGGCTGCTCTTTCTCTTCTCCTCTCCTCTCCAGATCTTGATTTCCTCACCTGCTCACCTCCCCCTGTGTGCGTGTGTGTGGTCGTGGTTCGATATAGAAAGTGAAGGAGAGTCTCATATAGAAAAGGTGGGAGGCGGTTACGGTAGAAGTTCAGCAGAGAAACGCGTGATATCGGGGATATGATCGGTCGATTTGAATCTATCAAATCCGGGGGCGTGGCATCTTCTCCATATCTTGAACGAATGGCCAGACCTATCTTGGCCCATTTTGTCGACCACAAACTTGTTATTCCATGTAACATTTTTGTTAATTTTTACTATTTCAATCAATTATTTTATTCCATGTAACTTCATTATCAGAAAGATGCAAACCATTCACATTCTCAAAATATCAAACACCTAAAGCAAGTATCAAGTGATTCAATACAACCAACAAAAAAACTCATGGAATCATCTAAAGCTAGCTGTGCAATACCTATTACCACACAGTACAAAAAATTAAAAAAGTTCTACAAAAAGAACTTAAAAAAAGATAATGTCCAATAACTTTGTGATCGTATTGAAAATAAAGAGAAAAACGAAAAAAGTTTTGAAATGATAACACCCAATACCTTTGGATCGAGATAGTAGAACATATCAATGATAATCAATTCAAAAGCATATAGATGATAATCGTACCGAATTTACAGAAAATCAAATAAAACAAAACAATGATAATCTAGCTGGTGGGATGCGAATGCTTAAATAAACTTAAGTGCTGAATTTAAAACATTCAAATCAGATTTCAGCATGTCTTTAATCAAATTTCAGCAAAGACTATAATCACGTATCATCATTCAATCATGCCCAAACATATTTAATTTAGAGAAGTAATAAAACTGACAAGATAATACTTAATTTCAGATTCTAATAAACAAGTTCCAACAATAATAACTAACACAATCTCAAATACAAGCCAAAGTCTTAAGACAACCAAAGATCTAAACGATAAAATCCTAATGGATGAGATTCTCCAGAAAACCAAATATTTAGAAAACCCTAATGAAAATTCAGCAATAAGGCCGGTTGGAAAAGAAGGTTTATCACACGAAAATATTGAGGAACGATTTCAAACCGTGCTTTGGTCAATGCCGACCACTAACAGGAACTCCGTTGTAGCAGATGAAGGGGCGGTAGAGGGGGCGTGGTCCAGAAGAAAGGTTGAAGAAGCCGAGATGAGTTGATCTTTGAAGATGAAGGATCTCCGCGTCGATCTTCCGCGAAGTCGTAGACGAGAGCGGGGTGACGAGGTAAAAGCTTGCGGGAGGAAGAAGAAGACTAGATGCAAGGAGGATTCTTCGGAAGATACATCGAACAAGCGAACACACTTCTCCGTTCTAGGGTTTCAATTCAATTTCCTCATCCTCCCTCAATTAGGGTTTGATGGCTTTATAGGCAGGGAACAACAAAAAAATAAAAGGAAAGAAAGAGAGAGCGGGGCATCCCGCGCGGGTAGAGAGAGAGAAGACCGCGGGAGGAGAGAGAGGGACGCGGGCAAGGGGGCCGGCCGGTTGAGGGGTTCGGTGGCTAGGATTTTAGGGTTTTGATTTCCCTTAGAATCTCATCCATTGAGATTTGTACTGACTTAAGATCCTACGGCTAACAACCTAACATAGAAACGAGTCAGTTCGGCATCTGTGGCTCGAACCGGATGCGAACATGGCTCGCACCTACCCAAACCAGAAATAAAAAGATAAATAACTCAAAATCCGTTAGTCGGATCGAAATAAAATAGAAACCAAAGTCATAGGTCTTCGAATGAGCTTTCCACTGATGCAGACGGATTGACGATCGGCTTCCTGGATCTCCGGAGGGAATGAAAATACGCCTTCAGCTGTAGAAAATCTGCACGTAGGGCTCGTCTGCATCAAGTCCCCCGGACTCAAAAGAACTCGACTCCTGTCGAGCAAGGTCCTGAATCCGGTGGGGGCTCTCCTGGAAGTAGCTGCAACCGCTGCATCTGCTCGAACTGCTCGCCCGGGTCCGGTGGCCAAGTAATCAGCCAAGTACACAGCGACGTCATCTGGCATCCCCTGCCCATCCATACCAAGCGAAGACCTGAAAGCCAAAACCAACATCCTCCTCGGCACAGTAAGATCATCAAGATACTCAGATAATTTCATGTGATAATAGGAAGATAGGTTGACATGAAATTCAAAAGACATATGAAAGGAAAGGCCGCGGGAGCATAAGGTGTTGCGGGTCATCGGTTTGCGTAATAAGCAATGGTTTATTTGAAAGGCCATGGGGTGCGGGTGCAATATGTGTTGCTCAAAGTGGCCTGCGCACGGTGCAAAACAAGTGGATTCTAACCCTAGAAGATATGTCATACCATCATTGTCTGGATGCAGGGAATAAAATAAGAAATTAAATAATTTATCAAGGCACTTGTTATGACTTTGAGAAAGTAAAAATGATGGGCTTTTTGAAATTTGAGATCACGGTTCATAAGTACCCTGCATCGAAAAGTGATCAAACATGGCAAAATCTTCTTTAGTGCTTGATTCAACACTTGGATGATGATATGGATGCACATATGAATGGTCTATGAATGTATAGATGTCAGGCAAGTGATGAATGCGAGTGTCATGGATGCCTACAGACTCTAAATGCGATGTGCATGCAATGGAATGCAAGATGTTGTCTAATCCCTTCTCAGTTCTTAGTGAATCAGATGAACACCCGACTAGATTATCTGCGAATGGTGGTATGGGATGACTCTGACTCAGAAGAGCTTGAGGTGCGTGGGATCGGTGTCTCCTAAAACACGTGGGCCATAGGGTGACATTGATGCCGTCTTTAAGGAAAGTGTAGGTATTGGCTTTCCCGTGATGTAGTACATCTCGATCAAACTGCCAGGGACGCCCAAGGATAACATCAACAACTTCTAAAGGAAGGACATCGAACCAAACCTCATCTCTATATTGCAGCCCAATTGACAACTTTGCCAGACAACAATGGGTCACTAACTTGCTCGTGGTGTTGTCTAGCCAGGATGTTTTGTAAGGATGAGCTAATGGTTTGACTTTCCATTTCTTGCTCCTGACTACCGCTTCATTGATCAGATTGGTGGTGCAACCTTCATCTATCAAGACGCAAAGGTCCATGCCATTGACATTGCAGACTGTTCGGAACAGCTCGAACCTCTGGTTCTTGCAGTGTGGCTTTGGGGGTCCTCCACAGAGTTCGTGGGGTAGTAACGCTTTAGGTGCTCAGGATGATGGAGACTGGTGAATAACTAACAGTGGCGCAGTCACGTCATCTCCCTCCAAGACTAACTCATTGAATTGTTCGCCTTCAGACTCCTGACTATCCTCTTCATTATCCGCAAGATTTGTTTGTGGATTGAATTGACTTCGAGGACAATCGGCTGACTTGTGACCCGGCTGGTTGCATTTGAAGCACTTTATCTGGCTCGGATTGGGTCCTAAAACTCCTTTACCCTTCTCGGTGGGTGTAGGAACTGTACCAGCTACAGGGGAAGGTCCAGGGAGTGGTCTACTCACAGATCCGGATGGTGCCCTAGTGTTGTCATATCGTCGGGACGCAGATCGGGAGTGGTGAGACTCGACTTTCTTAGCCCGACGGTGTGCATCACTGACCTGATACAAGTCATGAAGGGACACCACCTCTTGAATTGAGGGCTTAAGACCATTGACATACCTAGCGACGCTCTGCTCTTCATCTTCATGCAGATCATTGCGAGCTTGGAGTTTGTAGAACTCATTGGTGTAATCATCCACCGATTTGTGCTCTTGTCGCAAGTTTTGGAACTTTTGGAACACATTCTGTTTGAAATCAGAAGGGAGGAACTTCTGTTGCATCTTTCCCCTCATGTGTGTCCAAGTGGAAATCTTGTCTTTTCCCTTTCTACCCCTAGTGGTCTGCAACTGTTTCCACCAGATCAGTGCATGACCTTTCAGTTTGAGACTAACAAACTTGACTTGTTTGTCGCGGGAAATTTCTTTCCACTCAAAATATTGGTCGATTCTCTCGGCCCACTCTAGAAACTCTTCAGGATCCATCCTACCCTCAAACTCAGGAATTTCGATTTTTATACCCTGATCCCAGCCCCAATGGCATTTCGTTTTTGATGCAGACGAGCCTACTACGTGCAGTTTTTCTACAGCTGATCGTGTATTTTCAGCCTCTCCGGAGATCCAGGAAGCCGATCGTCGATCCGTCTGCACCAGTGGAAAGCTCGTTCAGAGATCTAAAACTTTGGTTTTTATTTTGTTTCGATCCGATCCACGGATCTTTAGTTATTTCAGTTTTTATTTTTGGTTTGGGTAGGTGCGAGCCATGTTCGCATCCGGTTCGAGCCACAGATGCCGAACTGACTCATTTCCGTGTTAGAGTCTTAGCCGTAGGATCCTAAATGAGATTAAATCTCAATGGATGAGATTTCAAGGGAACTCAAAAATTCCAAAACCCCTAGCCGAACCTCCCCTTTCACCCGACCGACCCCCTTTCCCGCGGAAGGACCCGCGCGTCCCCCTCTCTCTCTCATCCCGCGTCCCTTCCTCTCTCCTCCCGTGCGGATTCTCTCTCTCTCTCTTTCCTTTTGTGGCTTTTGTTGTTTCATCCCCTTTAAATCCCCACAAACCCTAATTGAGAAGGGAGATGAATATGAAATTGAAACCCTAAACGGAGAAGCGTGTGCGCTTGCTCGTTGTATCTCTTCGACAAATCTTCCTTGCTTCTGAGCCTTTTCTTCCTTCGCACGCTTCTACCCCGTCGCCTCGCACTTCGTCTACGGCTTCACGGAAGATCGACGTGGAGTTTCTTCGTCTTCAAAGATCTATCGTCTCGGCTTCTTCACCCCGTCTTCTGGACCACGCCTCCCCTTCCGCGCCATTCATCTGCAACAACGGAGCATTGGAAAGCCGCCGGCATTGCCCAACGCACGGTTTTGATTATCCTCGGATCTTTTCATGTGATATTTTCCTTCTCGCAACCGGCCTTATTGCTGATTTCATCTTAGGATCCCTAAAATTCTGTTTTCCCGAAAGTCTCATCCATTAGGATTTTATCGTTTAGGTCTATGGTTGTTCTTTGATACATTGGCTTTATCAGTTGAGATTGTGATCATCTTTATTGCTGGAATTCAGTTAGTATAATCTGAAATTAAATATTGTCTTGTCAGTTGTTATTGCTTCTTGAATTAAATCTGATTGGGCATGGATGACTGTTGAATCGTGATTCTAAGCATTGCTGAAATTTGTTTATATATGCTGAAATCTGATTTTTATTGTTTAAATTCTGCACTTAGATTAAATTAAGCGTACGCATCCCATCAAGTTGGTATCAGAGCGCACTAGTCGTCGCGTCCTTACGCAACGGCCGGTCCTCTCACATCATTCGCATCATCTCGCGTTTGCTGGAATTTTTTTTTATTTGCCTTCTTTCATTTTAGTTAGCGCCTTGCATTAATTAGTAACACCCATCGCGTGATCGCATACCTATTAGGACCATCCCTTTCTCTTTGTAGTGAGTCGATAGAATCTAGAATGGCTGGATCGTCTCCGCCCCGAACTTGGCAAGATGCCTTCATGAGGCAACAAGAGCACATGGATAGACTCCAAACCTAGATAGAAACCTTGACCTTAGCTTTCCATAATTCCCAGAATCCACCGCGACCCCGTCGCGAACACAGGACTAGAGCGTCACCCGGGCGTAGTGAGTTAGACCTAGGGTCAGGAGGTGACAACGTCAGTTCTTCTGATGGATCTGCGCGGCGAAGTAGGCAAAGTCATAGGAAAGCGAACCCCCATTGGGGCTGGGATCAGGGCATCAAGATAGAAATTCCTGAGTTTGAGGGTAGGATGGACCCCGAAGAATTTCTAGAGTGGGCCGAGCGAATCGACCAGTACTTTGAGTGGAAAGAAATCCCCCGCGACAAACAAGTCAAGTTTGTCAGCCTTAAACTGAAAGGTCATGCACTGATTTGGTGGAAACAGTTGCAGACCACTAGGGGTCGGAAAGGAAAAGAAAAGATTTCCACGTGGACACATATGCGAGGAAAGATGCAACAGAAGTTCCTCCCTTCTGATTTCAAGCAGAATGTGTTCCAGAAATTCCAGAACCTGCGACAGGAGCACAAATTTGTAGATGATTACACTAATGAATTCTACAAGCTCCAAGCTCGTAATGATCTGCATGAAGATGAAGAGCAGAGCGTCGCTAGGTACGTCAACGGTCTCAAACCTTCAATTCAGGAGGTGGTGTCCCTTCACGACTTGTATCAGGTCAGTGATGCACACCGTCGGGTTAAGAAGGTCGAGTCTCACCACTCCCGATCTGCGTCCCGGCGATATGACAACACTAGGGCACCATCCGGATCTATTAGTAGACCACTCCCTGGACCGTCACCCGTAGCTGGCACAGTTCCTGCACCCACTGAGAAGGGTAAAGGAGTGTTAGGACCTAACCCGAGTCAGATTAAGTGCTTCAAATGCAACCAGCCGGGTCATAAGTCAGCCGATTGTCCTCGCCGTCAATTCCATCCACAGACAAATCTTGCGGATAATGACGAGGATGATCATGCGTCTGAGAATGAAAACTTCAATGAATTAGTCTTGGAGGGAGATGATGTGACTGCACCACTGTTGGTTATACACCAGTCGCCATCACCCCAAGCACCTAAAGCGTTGTTACCCCACGAGCTCTGTGGAGGACCCCCAAAGCCACACTGCAAGAATCAGAGGTTCGAGCTGTTCCGAACAGTCTGTAATGTCAATGGCATAGACCTTTGTCTCTTGATCGATGGAGGTTGCACCACCAATCTGATCAACGAAGCGATCGTCAGGAGCAAGCAATGGAAAGTCAAACCTTTGGCTCACCCGTACAAAACATCTTGGCTGGATAACACCACGAGCAAGTTAGTGACGCATTGTTGTCTGGCAAAATTGTCAATTGGGCTGCAATATAGAGATGAGATCTGGTGCGATGTCCTTCCGTTAGAGGTTGCTGATGTTATCTTAGGGCGTCCATGGCAGTTCGACCGAGATGTCCAACATCACGGAAGAGCCAACACTTATACCTTCTTTAAGGATGGCATCAATGTCACCCTATGGCCCACATGTTTTAGGAGGCACCGATCCCACGCCCCTCAAGCCCTTCTGAGTCAGAGTCCGTCCGTCCCACCATTCGCTGAAAGTTTAGTTGGGTGTTCATCTGATTTATTGAAAATTGATAAGGGATTAGACCACATTTTGCATTCCATTGCATGCACATCGCATTTCGAGTCTGTAGGCATTCATGACACTTGCATTCATCATTTGCCTGACTTCCATACATTCATAGATCATTCATATGTGCATCCCTATTGTCATCCAAGTGTTGAGTTAAGCAATAAAGACGATTTTGGCATGTTTGATCACTTTTCGATGCAGAGTACTTATGAAACATGTTTTCAGATTTCAGACAACCCATCATCTTTAATTTTTCGAAATCATAACAATTGGCATGATGAGTTCTGTAATTTCTTATTTTATTCACTGCATCCGGACAATGATGACATGACATATCTTCTTGGTTTAGAATCCCCTTGTTCTGCACCGTGCGCAGGCCACATTGAGCAACACATAATGCACCCGCAACCCATGGCCTTTCAAATACACCATTGCCAATCGTGCAAGCCGATGACCCGCAGCACATTATGCTCCCGCGGCCTTTCTTTTTACATGTCATTTGAATTTCATGTCAACCCAAACTCCTATTATCACATGAAATTATCTGAGTATTTTGAAAATCTTATCGTGCCGCGGAGGATGTTGGTTTTGGCTTTCAGGTCTTCGCTTGGCGCCGAGGGGCAGAGGCTACGAGATGGAGTTGCTGCGTACTTGAGGCGGATCACTTGGCCACCGGACCCGGGAGAGCAGTCAGAGCAGAGTCAGCGGTTGCAGTTGCTACCAGGAGAGCCCCCGCCGGATCCAGGACCTTGCTCGACAGGAGTCAAGTTCTTTTGAGTCCGGGGGACTTGATGCAGACGAGCCTACTACGTGCAGTTTTTCTACAGCTGATCGTGTATTTTCAGCCTCTCCGGAGATCCAGGAAGCCGATCGTCGATCCGTCTGCACCAGTGGAAAGCTCGTTCAGAGATCTAAAACTTTGGTTTTTATTTTGTTTCGATCCGATCCACGGATCTTTAGTTATTTCAGTTTTTATTTCTGGTTTGGGTAGGTGCGAGCCATGTTCGCATCCGGTTCGAGCCACAGATGCCGAACTGACTCATTTCCGTGTTAGAGTCTTAGCCGTAGGATCCTAAATGAGATTAAATCTCAATGGATGAGATTTCAAGGGAACTCAAAAATTCCAAAAACCCTAGCTGAACCTCCCCTTTCGCCCGACCGGCCCCCTTTCCCGCGGAAGGACCCGCGCGTCCCCCTCTCTCTCATCCTGCGTCCCTTCCTCTCTCCTCCCGTGCGGATTCTCTCTCTCTCTCTTTCCTTTTGTGCCTTTTGTTGTTTCATCTCCTTTAAATCCCCACAAACCCTAATTGAGAAGGGAGATGAATCTGAAATTGAAACCCTAAACGGAGAAGCGTGTGCGCTTGCTCGTTGTATCTCTTCGACAAATCTTCCTTGCTTCTGATCCTTTTCTTCCTTCGCACGCTTCTACCCCGTCGCCTCGCACTTCGTCTACAGCTTCACGGAAGATCGATGTGGAGTTTCTTCGTCTTCAAAGATCCATCGTCTCGGCTTCTTCACCCCGTCTTCTGGACCACGCCTCCCCTTCCGCGCCATTCATCTGCAACAACGGAGCATTGGAAAGCCGCCGGCATTGCCCAACGCACGGTTTGGATTATCCTCGGATCTTTTCATGTGATATTTTCCTTCTCGCAACCGGCCTTATTGCTGATTTCATCTTAGGATCCCTAAAATTCTGTTTTCCCGAAAGTCTCATCCATTAGGATTTTATCGTTTAGGTCTATGGTTGTTCTTTGATACATTGGCTTTATCAGTTGAGATTGTGATCATCTTTATTGCTGGAATTCAGTTAGTATAATCTGAAATTAAATATTGTCTTGTCAGTTGTTATTGCTTCTTGAATTAAATCTGATTGGGCATGGATGACTGTTGAATCGTGATTCTAAGCATTGCTGAAATTTGTTTATATATGCTGAAATCTGATTTTTATTGTTTAAATTCTGCACTTGGATTAAATTAAGCGTACGCATCCCATCAGTTTCCTATGAGTTCTTCTACTCCGCCTATCAGACCCGTCAGAGGAACTGACACTGTCACCTCCTGACTCGAGATCTAACTCACTACGCTCTGGAGACGCTCTAGTCTTGTGCTCTCGATGGGGTCGAGGTTGATTTTGGGAATTAGTGAAGGCTAAGGTCAAGGTTTCGATCTGGGTCTGAAGCCTATCCATGTGTTCTTGTTGTCTTATGAAGGCATCTTGCCAAGTGCGGGGTGGGGAAGGTCCAGCCATTAGAGATGCTCTAGAAGATGCTATCGATTCACCTCAGAGAGAAGGATGATCCTAATATGGATACGAACACACGATGCTAGTTTCCTAATTAATGCAAGACACTAACTAAAATGAAAAGAAGGAAAATAAAATAAAAAATTTCAGCAAGCACACAATATGCAAATGATGCAAATGCAAGAGGACCGGCCGTTGCGTAGGAACGCGACGACTAGTGCGCTCTGATACCAACTTGGTGGGATGCGAATGCTTAAATAAACTCAAGTGCTGAATTTAAAACATTAAAATCAGATTTCAGCATGTCTTTAATCAAATTTCAGCAAAGACTATAATCATGTATCATCATGCAATCATGCCCAAACATATTTAATTTAGAGAAGTAATAAAACTGACAAGATAATACTTAATTTCAGATTCTAATAAACAAGTTCCAGCAATAATAACTAACACAATCTCAAATACAAGCCAAAGTCTCAAGACAACCAAAGATCTAAACGATAAAATCCTAATGGATGAGATTCTCCAGAAAACCAAATATTTAGGAAACCCTAATGGAAATTCAGCAATAAGGCCGGTTGGAAAAGAAGGTTTATCACACGAAAATATTGAGGAACGATTTCAAACCGTGCTTTGGTCAATGCCGGCCGCTGACAGGAACTCCGTTGTAGCAGATGAAGGGACGGTAGAGGGGGCGTGGTCCAGAAGAAAGGTTGAAGAAGCCGAGACGAGTTGATCTTTGAAGATGAAGGATCTCCGCGTCGATCTTCCGCGAAGTCGTAGACGAGAGCGGGGTGACGAGGTAGAAGCTTGCGGGAGGAAGAAGAAGACTAGATGCAAGGAGGATTCTTCGGAAGATACATCGAACAAGCGAACACGCTTCTCCGTTCTAGGGTTTCAATTCAATTTCCTCATCCTCCCTTAATTAGGGTTTGATGGCTTTATAGGCAGGGAACAACAAAGAAATAAAAGGAAAGAAAGAGAGAGCGGGGCATCCCGCGCGAGTAGAGAGAGAGAGAAGACCGCGGGAGGAGAGAGAGAGGGACGCGGGCAAGGGAGCCGGCCGGTTGAGGGGTTTGGTGGCTAGGATTTTAGGGTTTTGATTTCCCTTATAATCTCATCCATTGAGATTTGTACTGACTTAAGATCCTACGGCTAACAACCTAACATAAAAACGAATCAGTTCGGCATCTGTGGCTCGAACCGGATGCGAACATGGCTCGCACCTACCTAAACCAGAAATAAAAAGATAAATAACTCAAAATCCGTTAGTCGGATCGAAATAAAATAAAAACCAAAGTCATAGGTCTTCGAATGAGCTTTCCACTGATGCAGACGGATTGACGATCGGCTTCCTGGATCTCCGGAGGGAATGAAAATACACCTTCAGCTGTAGAAAATCTGTACGTAGGGCTCGTCTGCATCACTAGCTAAAAGCATAATATACTTCAATTGTTTTCTTTTGCACCTCAGAAGGAAGGAAGAAGTACGTGAGAGTCATCAAAGTAAATGACAACAGCCCAAAAACTTCTATGGGCATTTCATTGAAAACCAACGTTGAAATCCCGAAAGCATGCATTCCAACTCAATAATACTTGTAACCCACAGAAAGAAAAAAGAAAAAAAGTAAATGACAAACAAGTCTAATTGCGTATTAACCCCTGGGACTGGGGGAACACCTCTTGGGTGCTGGCATTACATTGCATCATCTATTTGATGCACTGGGCTTCGAGGATGAAGATGCCGTGGCTTCAGGTGTCGACCAGCCATGCACCATGCAAACTACCATCGAGGTCTTGGCTGAGGTGGAGGCTTTAGTGCCCCTGGAGGCCCAGAAGGCTACCAATGTTGCTTACGTCTTAGTGGTGGCTCGTGCTGACACTTTTCCCCTGGCTGCTGTTATTCCCTTTGCTAGAGCCTTGGGAGTTGGTCAAGCTCGACCGGTTTCAACCATAGTGTCCAGGTGGGGTACGTGGACCGTATTTCTTCGAGGATCTTGTTTGCTTGTGCTGGGAGTTTATCAGTGAGGTCTTGGCTCCACATCTGCAGGCAAACTTTGCTTCCTTGAGGAGGTGGTGGACTTCTACTGGATCTGCCTTCTGTACTGCCCTTGGACAGTTTGGGGTTGGATGTTTCCTTGATGAGGATGCAGATGGAGTCCATCCTTTTTGACATCAAGGCTTATTACATTCGACGGGCTGCGTTGGCTGAGGAGGTCTTGTTCGGATAGAGGGATGACTTGATTCGTGCTGAGGAGGTTGGGGTCCTGTCGGTTCCTTAGAGTGTTGCTTGGCGGAGCAACGGGAGGAAGTGGTCCGTTGCCAAGCGTTTGTCGAGCAGAGTCGACGAAGCTGCAACAGGTTGACATCGAGAGATAGGTGCTTCTGCAGCGTTTTCGAGACTTGAGCTCACTTTACTAATTTTGTATAGCGTGGATTTGCTCTCGTCTTTTGGAGGTGAGTCTTCCACATCCCATCATGACGACGCGATCTCGAGGTATTGAGGTGGCCTGGTGTACAGGACGTAGTCGTCGAACTTTCCGGATGGTTGGCCAAGGAGTTCGACTTCAGGGTCTCCTTGCTCATATCTCTCCCGAAGTGCCCTTTGAGACATGCCCTTCCTTGACGTGATGTCTGTTGAGAACGCGGTTACCCCAGATTGGGGGAGCTTTAGTGACAGCCTTGATGCCTGCAGGGCACCGATTCCGCTTCGGAGCGATTTGGACACGTTGCGGGTTTGGCTTTGTCTCTGTGCCTTAAGGGACAAGGCGTAGCGATGCTAGCGTCCGGGTATAGGGACAATAGAACTGGAATTGGTAGGAACGAGCTGAAAGTGATTGATGTCATGTTCGCTGTGGCGATGTAAGCCGCCTCTATCTCGATCTTCCCCTAGCGTGCGAGGGCCTTAATTTTATCCTTGAAGACAAAACATTTCTCAATCAGGTGGCTGACCACCTTGTTGTATTTGCAGAATAGTAGGTCGCTGACCTGATTTTCTTGCCCTGGCCTTTTCGCCAGGAAGTGTTCAATCAACTTTTCTTGGAGGGGCTGATCGAATATGGAGGAGACTTCGAAGTCTGAAAATGGGTGCTCCTTTGCTTCGAGCTCCGTCAAGGTTATCCTGGGTGACATTTGCAGTGTGGGTGCTGGAACTGACTTGTATTTGTCGGACTTGCCACTCATCTTTAGCGGCTTTGAGGACGAGACAACGTCAATGATTTTTGCTTGCTTTGTTTTGGTTGTCGCTGGCTTCTCCTTCTTGTTCATCTTCAGGTAATCTTTGCCTTTCGCGTCACATTGAGAGGTCAGATTGAGCTCTATGTCATGGGCTCACATAGCCAAGTCTTTGAAGGAACGAGGTTTGATCCCTTCGAGGATGTACGACAACTCCTAATGCATCCCTTGGGTGCATATTTCGATGGCCGAGTCTTCAGAGAGCTTGTCGCTAGAGTTCAACGTGTGGTTCCTCTAGCGGTTGATATAGTCGATTACTGGCTCGGCCTTCCTTTGTTTGACGACGGTGAGCTCCATCATGCTGACGATGCACTGAGTGCTGTAGAAACAAGTGAAGAATTCCTGCTCCATCTGCTTCCAGCTGTCGATGGACCCAGGTAGGAGGTCCATGTAAGGTCGAACGCGTTCCCTTTGAGGGTGCACACAAACTGCTTCACCATCTCGTCGCCGTAGGTCCCGATGTTGCACGTCTCGATGAAATTGGTGATGTGTTGCTTGGGGTTGCCCTACCCATCAAACTGCTGGAACTTTGGTGGCTGGTACCCGATTGGGAAGCGCAGCAACTGGATGCGTTGGGTGTAGGGCTTTGAGTGCCCCATCTTCGTCTGAGGATGTCCACCGTAGTGGGAATGGACCATACCTGGGAATCTGTGACCAATGACTATATTTGCTGGATAGTCATGGTCGAGGCAACTAGAGGTTGTGTAGCCATCGGAGATGATGTTGTAGGAGTGGCCTCGGGTTGTACAAGCAATGGGGCCACTATTGGAGTAGCAGGAGGCGGCGACGATGTTGGGTTGGAGCCCGAAGTATAGTACCTCGAATTCATCTTCTGGAGGAGCTTGTTGATTTGGCGATTCTTCTCCGTCATGAGCTGGGTCATATGAGCCATGTACTTTGTCATTTGCATGACCTACTGCTCGAGCTTGGACATCGGGTGATAGCGGAGGACTTATTGGCATTGGGTTCTGGGAGCGTCAAAGTCATTGTTGGAAATATAGTTGTATCGCGGCGATATCCCTGCTTCCTTGTATGTACGTGCCCCTGTGCTTGGAGCATAGGGCCTACGATCCTTGGTGTAGGGGTTGACTGGTCTTGAGACCTGGTCTGGTCGGCCTTGGTTCCTTGGGTGACGTGTCCACCCTGATTGAGGCTTGCACCTTCTTGCGCTGTAGTATCTTCGACGACTTGGCAAGCTTCCCCGGGGTCTCCTTGGGATACGAAGGTAGCAGTGGTCCTCTCGTGTCTAGTGTAGATGCGAAGGAAGGGAGGGACTTTCCCTGATGGCGTTAGCCCCCGACTGGGTCTCCGGATCACCTTGTTGGAGTGGTGTAGGCTTTACAGCGGTCGAGGAAAACATGACGTTGTCTTTTCCGACCATGGTAGCACTTGAGTATCTTGCGCAAACTTGGCAACTCCCTCGAACGGATCGAAGAAGGATTCGAGGAAGAAGATTCTCAAGATTTGTGGAAATGGAGGGAGAAAGAAGATTATGGTCCCACCGGGACTGCCAGAAATCTCTAGGTGCAAAAAAGTGATGCGACGATGATGTGCCACTATTCTTTGTTTGCTTGAACTATACGAAATTACAAACTGCTGCTCCAGGGTCAGGAGTGCGATTGAGTGATATCCGGGGGTTGTGGGAGAGATCACCTTTAGCCCTCGATCTCCTTCGGGAATCTTCTTCTAGGAGAGTTTCAGATAGATTGCCCAAGTGGTGTTATCCTGATTTGCGATTTGGAGAGAGAAGAGGGAGGGGGACTTGTAGTCAATTTACGCTCCGATCTTCCTCCGGCATCGCTTTCGCTTCGCTTTTCTTTGCTTTTGGGTTCAACTTGGCTTTCGCTTTGCTTTGACTTTAGCGCTTGAACGTTGAAGAAGAGAGACTGGTCGTGCTTTTCTCCCTCCGGGCTAGGAGCGTTTGTCGGATAGAACTTTGCTTTGCTCGTCGTTATTGGTGTTCTTCGGCTCTGGCGTGCTTTACTTCAGTTTTGCTTTGACCTCAACTTTGCTTTGCTCTGCTTTGACTTTGGTTCGAGTGGCAATTGGTGTAGGGTCTCTAGATCTTCATCTCAATGCTTTCTTCTTCGTGCGCGGATCAAAGCTTTGATTTGTGTGGCGACTTGTGTAGAGTCTCCACGAACTTCTTCTCCACACTTTCTTCCTCGTACAAGGATCGAAGCTTTCATCTTCAAGTGCTTTTAGATCTGAATGAAAGATTTATTCATGTTTGAGCATGAATTGTATGGTGTTTTCAGCGATATGCTCACATGAACCTTCAAAGATCCTTGATCTTCAAGTGTGGGGGAGTGTCTTCTTCTTGAAGTACTTCCTCTTTGGCCTTTTCGATCTGGAATTCTTCCCCTCACCCTCTTATTTATAGGCGAGGGAAAGTGGTTGGGGGTCGTTTTGGTCATTTTGTACCCCCTCCTCATAAATACTGGGATTTCTTTTCTTATTTTCCTCGGGTAGTTATGCCCTTGATTTGATTTTTGCCCATTTTCATTTGTGGCTTGAGCCCCTTTTTTGCACTTGAGTCATTGATGGTTGGGTCTCATATTTCGACTCTTGGATCGTCAGGTTCGACGCGGATCCACGTGTGGGTGGACGTCCGTGCGCCACATTTCTTTCCTTTTCTTTTCTTCTTTTTCTTTTTTTTTGTTTTCTTTCTTTTCCCATACTAGCCGGCCCTACTTGTCATTGGGGTTGGCCAGCCAGGGTACCAGGGCCGGCCAGGCCTTTTGTCCTGGCAAGGCTTTGGCTCGCGTCAGAGGCTTTGTTTGTTTGTGGGTTTGTTATACTTGGTTTTCTTGGTTGTGTCTCCCGAAGCGTTCAAGTCTTTCCGACACATGAGTGCCAGCGAAAGGATCTCGCGTCTTGACCGTCGGGACGTCGGCGTGCCTGACTTTCCTTTTCTTCTTTTTTTTTCTTTCTCCCTGGCCAGCCTTGCTTGTTACTGGGGCTGACCATTGCACCAGTATCGGTCGGCCCTGATGCTTGGCTGGCCCTTGTGTTGGGCCGGCCTGGTTCGCCTTCTGGTTTCACCTTCGCGGCTTTGTGCGAAAACTTGTGTTGGCGTCGCGCTGAGGTCACGCGAGGACTTGTGTTGACATCCCGTTGAGGTCATGTGAGGACTTGTGTTGATGTCCTGTCGAGATCACGTGAGGACTTATGCTGACGTTTTGGGATAAGGCATTTTTTGATGCCTATACTCGCCATTCGTGATGTGCTTGTTAGCATAGTGGCATAGCCTAGTACTTTGAAGAATTACCGATGCAATTTCAAAACCTTGTTTGTTAATTTTGAAGAATTGTATTCAGAGTCATTTTGTTTGGATCTGAATGATCAATAATGAGGAAGGCTCATGTGCATAAAAGGATCATCGAAACATTAGGAAGCTGATGTGGATGTATGGTGAAGTAGTATTGATAAAAATAGTTAGACTAGTAAGGAAAAAGAAAGGGGAAGGAGAGCTTCGCCCTGAAATTGAAGTAATGGGCCTTGGATAACAGTCAATGTTGAAGAAGGGTTCCTTAAGTTAGATAACAAATCGATGGCATAACGATTGTTGTTTATGCTGCATACGGGCTTATTTATTTACAAATGTTGTACCTGATATTTGAACTATTTTGTATCTAATCTTTAATGAATTACGTGTTTTATTACCAACATTGTCAAATTAAACCTCTCTTTAGCTACGCATAGTTTGCTTTCTATCTTCTAACATATATATATATATATTCAAAAACTGTCATGACTTGATTTTATCCTTTCATTGAATTAGATGCCTGATTTTGTTGCACTTTATATTTCTTTTGTAGGAAACAGAGGTATCTGCTGTCAAATATATCTTTTGGGATGAGTATAAAAATTCTCTTGCAAATGGGGACAAAGAATATGTCCCTTATGATGTAAGTGGGCAGTATGGTCAACTATTCCATATTATTGAGCAAAGGTATGGTAATTCAAACCCTTAAAAAGTATATGACAAGCTATGCCTTACAGTTATTTCGTTCAGACTGCAAATGTTTTATATTAAGTAGACTGCTGAACTTTTTTAACAGTGTCCGAGGTTTCTTGTAGAAATTTGATTATTCAAGTAAACATATGACAATTAAAAAGGAATTATGCTGTGGAGAATATGCAACTTTCTTTTGTGGATATATGTGCACAATTTTATGTCTGCTTCAGCTAATATGCTGTCAGAAACTTGAGCTGATGCGAGTTTTAACTTGTATATTCATATGAAAGAAATCAATACATGTATGAATACATAAATAGACATGTCAATTGAGTGCAGCTTTTGCAATGTGAAAATGCTTTCCTTAATCCTTACCTGGTGATGTATTTCAGAGGAATCAGTAAAAAAGTTTGTGGTGCTGTGTGTGCGTGTGTGTATGAATGACTATTCAATGAATGATATTACTAGAGTAGCATTGACTGAGATGTGCCATAATCATAAGTTCTTAACCATCAAGCCTCATCCCTTCTATTTGGCTTTTGTTTTATGAATCTTCTTCTCTAACCATTCCAGTTAAGGGCTATCTCAGTTGTCACTGCAAGTTTTTTCTTTTTTCTTTCTAATAACTTCCCTAATGTCTTTTTATGTCTTCACGCCCTCTTTCTTGACCCCTCCACTAAAATTTGAAAGCTTATCCTTCGGTCCTGTTAGTTCGCCTCAGTCGTCGTTGTACACGTCTTATCATTTTTTCCTCACTTTGTGCAACTCCTACACTTCCACCACAACATCCTCATCTTTGCCATGGTCATCTTGTGTGCTTGAGCCTTCTTTCTTGGCAAATATTGTAAAAAAAATATTTCATGTTTTATTGCTGTATCCGAAAATTTACCCTCAAGTCTTAAAGGCATGCATTGATCGCACGATACCCCTAGTGCCTTTTTTAGTTCATCAAACCAGCTTTAATTCTGTTGACTTTATCCTCATCTATCTCTTTGCAATATAATAGATCCAAGATGCTGACAATAATAAAAGTTTTTCCCTTTCACCGCCCTGGATTCTGCCGAAGACACCGATAATAGAATTTCATATTTATTTTTTAATAAATAAATAATTCATGGAAAACTGAAATAGTTTAGCCTAGTGTTGTCAAGGCGCTTTAAGGCATGCACCTCAGGTGTGCCTCGAGGCGAGACGCAAGTATGCGCCTCAGGTGCGTTCTGGCAAGGTGCGTGCAGCAAGGCGGCACGCATTGAGTGCCTTTAGCGCCTTTGGTGCAAGGAGCAGGGCAGCGAGGCGCATGCCTTGGTGCATTTTGGGTTTTGGTTTTTTTTTTTATGGTTTTGGTTTATTTCTGTTTTTTTCCGATTTGTTTTCAGTGTTTTGGTTTTTTTTTTTTTTCGGTTTTGGTTTTTTTTTATTTTGATTCTTTTCGGTTTGAATAAAAGAGCCCAACTCTCCTTAAAGCCCGACTCTTTCATATTGTTACTCAACATTGTTTGTGAGTTCTCATTTATCAGTTATCACTTATGAGTATTGTAAGCATTTAACTTACTACAAAAAACGAGGTACATGAGATAACAAAGCATGTATCAGTTATCACTTTCATTGTAAGCATTTTTTGTCAACAAACTCTCGTTCCTACAAAAAACGAGGTACATGTGATAACAAAGCATGGATGATATCAAGCGGTATGCCGGTATCAAGTCAGATTCAGGATCAAAAGGGCCAGAGGAGATAATTGCCGAATCTTTAAATTTGAGAAGGTATTCAAGATTAAAAACTGGATTAATCCCAAATTAAGGCGGAAGTTCCACTACACAAGCATTTGAACCTAACCTCATTATTCTACAAGCGCCTGCACTGTGTGCCTGTAACCTCTTCACAGTTCCATGGGGGAACCATTCCGGCCTAGGCCTAACCATGACGTAATCACTTTTTCGAAATTCCTTGTGGCGTCGATGCACATACATTTTTATCTTGTACTCAGCATTATTTTTGAAATTTGGTCACTGATTTCTTTGTGCAACTTATGGATGTGCTATGCAAAGGAATTGGCTGACTCTGACACTCGATGATGATCTGAGGTAGGAATCAAATCATTTGGCTTTCGAGCTTTATACCCATGTACAATCTCAAACTGCCTCATCCATGTTGTTTGGTTGACCGAACCACTAGGCTCCGATTAACCACCTCAATCTGACCATATGTTTGAGGGTGGTATGCCGTTGAAAATTTCAGCTTTGTGCCCATGAGGTGCTATAATACCTTCTAAAAATAACTTACTACTTTAACATCGCAATATGATACAATTGTCTTGGGCAACCCTTCTAGTTTGACTACCTCATGAAGAAGAGTTGGGCAATTCGTAAAGCATTTGAGGTCTTGGAATAGCAGATGAACGTGCCATCTTTGAAAATCGATCCACGACGACAACACTGAATCATGTTTCTGTCGATCTTTGGCAACCCCGACAAAAAATCCATACTAATGTCCTGCCATGGGCGGTCAGGAATTGGTAGCAGCGTGTCAGTCTTGTGTTTTGATTTAGCTGCTTTGCTAGTTGGCTAGTGTGACATTGGCCTACAATCTGGGCAACGTGCTTCGTTAGGGTTGGCCAGTAGAAGTGGACCTCTATGAGGATGGTAGTCTTGTCTCAGCCAAAGTGTTCCGCCATTGCTTTGTAACGACTAACGAGTAACAATGAGAACATCCAAATCTCATTTATATCACACCCAATAAGACATAGTCACACATGATACGTTGTATAGTCTGTACTAAAACAAATAAAAATCGCACATAATAATATAGGCTACATTGCCAACACCGTAACCATCACCATCAAAAAGAGTTATGAGGTGGTTGAAGGGAAAACTCTCCGCACTATCTTTCTGGTGTTGCTGATAGTACTCGAAATTCCACACTCCCTCTGCTTCGTGCCCACCCAAATCAGACAAAACTGTTTCCATGTTATCGTGCTATACTGGGATTGATACTACCTAATGCAACAATGATATACATCATCCGGCACATCTCAAACCACCCCTACTCTTGGATACAACTGCCGAAGATCCACTGCTACTGGAACAAGCTCCGTAATTGGGTACCCACCACCGTATGATTTGTATCTATATGTGTTGCTACCGGAATACAAACCTAAATATCTATAAGATTGATACGATCCAACCGTACTACTCTATTGTCCATCGATGTTTATACCATCAAATACCGATGAAAAACTATCCCTTGCATAGCTCGAATCATTCAGAACATCTAAGTCTGGCGCTTATGATGATACTGAGTCTCCACTTATACAGATATTAGTTAGGTCGATGTCACCATGGCCCTCTCTGTCCGCTCTCTCATTTAGATGCTTCATCCACAGCCGCATGTAGTGGAAAGACCAGCTTCTTTAAGTTTGGTGTACGAGGCGGTTCTGCTGCTTGAAGTGTATAAATTCAAAAATGCTCCAATTCCTCTGACAGCCGGAGGACGATGCTATGCTTAGCTGCTACAGCAACGATACGACTGAATGAACCACATCTACTTTGATACTCACCTCTTCGATATACCGGCTTGTGTACTTCATGGTAGCTCCAGTTTCTCAACCACCGTTTGAAGGGCAATAATGAGATCATTGTGAAGCCCCAGCTCATTTTCATAGTGATATTTGTGGTTAAGGTAGTAAGCTTCAATTAACAAATACCCATTAATGCATAATAAAGGTAAACAACAACAACGAATGGTCAAAATAAGAAAAATAAGCTTACTAGCTAATTAAAGGGGTGCGACAACCATAGTTACCAAGTCGGAAGTCGGGAAAAAATCAGCTAGGGGAGAAGTCGGAAAAATCGGCAAAGAGTCGGAAAGATCGGGAAAGAGTCGGGAAACAAATGGTAGAATTGAACATATTTATATATAGATGTTACAATAGGTTTTTTTAGCAATACATGACGAGATTAAAACACAATTAATCGGGATTAAAACGCATAAATCGGGATTAAAACGTGAAAATCGTGACTTTTTCAAAAAATCGGGAAAGAGTCGTGTAGAGAATGTTTACTGAATAAGTCGTGTTTTAATCGAGACTTTATTCAAAAAATCGGAGTTTTTGGTAACAGAGGTGACAACATCTTCTCCCATCTCTTCTCCACTATCTTGAAGATATTTATGTACGATTTAGGACATGCTGCTCTGATGAACGCCTTCATTAGTCTAAGGGCTTTGTAAAGATAGACCTTAGTTGTCTTCTTGTCACTATCTAGGAAGCATGGACACTTCCCCAGGCCTCCCGTACCCGTGTCGGACACCGACACTCGTCGAACACGCACCGGACACGCATGTGTTGTGTCCTATGTGCTTCCGGGAGCCGGACACGGTCGGACACTCCTCGGACACTCGTCGGACACTGCGGGTTGACGGACTGTTCGATATATGGTTGGGTTACAAGCTGTGGTGATTCAGTTTTGGCTTCAACCTATCTGATCCTCTGAGATTATAACCTCAGAAAATCAGATACGTTGAAGCCTAAACTGAATCGCAGCCGTTCTTTTGCATGCCATTTGGGCCTGAGTGTGATTCACTTGTGAGGATGGTTATGATGGACGGTTACGATTCAGGTTTGGCTTTAACTTATCTTATCCTCTGAGGTTTCAGATAGTTTGAAGTCAAAATTGAAACACAACCGTTATTTTCCATACCATTTAGAGTTGTCTGCGATTCACCGATCGGGCTGGATGTAACTAACGATAGCGATTCAGTATGCATTAAATTTTCATTTTAGTTGTGTTCTATGAGGTTTTTTCGGTTATTGAAATATATATGAATTGCAAACACACATAAATATAAATTTAAAAATATTAATTTATTTTGCCGTGTCCCTGCCGTATCCGTGTCCTCCTTTTTTAGAATTTGCCGTCTCGGTGAACCCGTGTCGTGTCGTACCCGTGCCCCAGTACCATTGTCAGTGCTTCTTAGGTCACCATTAACCATGCGGAGCACCTTCACAACGGCTCCATTGCCTTGTTATACGCATCCCAGATCACGTGGTCATTAATGGTAGCCTTCGCAGGTTTCCCAGCCATGATGTGGCTTTTGACATGACCAAATCATGCCTCATTTGAGAACAATGACCTTAACTCCGGCATACTATTTATCAGACTGTAGAGAGCAATGCAATTTGAGGCAAATTTGGTTAATCCATGACATTCCAGATCCCCTCCACAGAGCTCCCTCATCATATTCAGGATATACCCATGGTTGTTGATGAAGATGGTGACTGCCCTCGCCCTTGCTACCACGTCCATGATCGATTTGGACTTATCGATATCCTTGAGTATTAGATCAATGCAATGTGTGGCGCATAGTGTTTAGAAGATCTTGTTCTTCTTACACTCCATGAGGTGCTTCTCAGCCTTCTTGTAGTTGGAGCCATTGTCCGTGACAACTTGGATGACATTCTTGTGCCCCATGTCTTCTATAACCTTCACCAGCTCCTTGTAGATGAACTTGGAGTCATTCACATTTGCGAAGGCATCAATGCTCTTCAAGAAGACTGTCCTTCTATCACAATATACGAGGAAATTGATGATTGATCGACCGTCTTGTTAGACTGGTCCAAGCATTACACATGATCGTGACTCCGTACTATGGCCATTCTTTCTTCAGCACCGCCATGTACTCGTCAAGCTACTATTTCTATCCATCCAGATACTTGTGCATAATATTATACGGAGAAGACCCCTACACTCGTACCTGCCATAGCACACTCATCAATCATGTTCTAGAAATAGACGCTCTTGGCTGTATTGGCCGGTATGCTATTATGAAAGAAATACTTGGCACATGCCTTGCCAACTTTCTTTCTCACATCGCTCTACATATGCTTCAGTTTCTTCTGCTTGCATTCCCGAGTATAATAACTTAACATAGGTGTACTATAGTTTTTGATCAATACAGTCAATGAGCATGCATGCTTCCTAATTTCATTTATAGGACGATAGGTCCTATCCACGTGCTAGAATGCCACCACCCCTTAGTCACCACTAGATCTTAATTTGTTCCATTCCTAAGAAATTTCGGCAGCACCTCCTTGCAGTTCTCCAAGTACACCGAGTTAGACTATTGGTGAGAGTGCCATCTTGTCTAACTATGTGCCCGGAGAACAAGTATGGAAGTGGTTGTTGAAAGTCCTCGTAATGGAACTCACCAAGAACTTGCGACTACTAAGAGACCATGGAATTCCATCGCTGCCCATGGGATATAAGTTACCATCTATGCGGTTCTATGTATAGATTACCCTTGGGCAATTCAAGACATCATTGCCATCTACCACAACACAACACTAGTCAGCCAGCTAATACGTAATTAGTTGTATGAATTAATGGTACGAGGTGACGTTTGCAACGATTCTCAAACGAGAACTCTAAGATTTGATGACCCTAATTGTGCATGCACATACGTTCCCATATCTTAACTTAACGTACATGTGTACTATAGAATATATTTTTGAATTTCTAAGTTATTGCAATCCTGATGAATTTTGAATTTTTTTTAACTACATATGAATTTCTAACGAAATCCGACTATTTTGGCAAATCCGACGGCGAAATCCGACGAATCCAGAGGTGAGATCCAATGATATCTGGCAAGATCCAGTGAAATCTGGCAAATCCGATGAGTATAACGGCGAAATCCGGCAACTTTGAGTGAAATAAGGTAGATTTTGGTAAAGTTCAGCAAAATTAGGAGGTTTTAGGTAAAATTTGGACGAAATGAGGAGTCTTTGGTCGAAATGTGGAGGTTTCGATCGAAATGGGGATGACTTGGTCGAAATCAGCGATCATTTAAAGGCCCCATTTCCAACGAAACTGGCTTACAGGTTTCATGAAATTTGTAGACTGGTTTCGGTCGAAATTACCAAAATGCTCACGAAACATTGAAACTGTTGGGGTTGGTATGTCCATGCCAATTCTAGCATGTCGGACACTAATTAAGCATACATTACTAAAACTCACACACCCTAGTGCATGAGATGCATAAATCCACTTGTCCACTTTGGTATGGTTTAGGTAACTCTTGTGTGGATGATATCCATATGTAGGAGATATGAGTTGTCATATCCACCTAAGTAGGGTCACAATCAATTACTGGATTGAACATCCAGTATGCAAGACTATAACACCCCGACATTCTTGTAAGAGAGATGTGGTCTATCGGGACCATTGGAATGTTGATTCTAAGTCAGGTAGTGTCGGTGCATTTGGAATGCACTGAACATAATCAAGAGAGCCGTGTAACTTGATCAAAACTACAACTCTAAACTATTAGCCTAACTAAAAATCATAGAGGACAAACCAAAAGTACGACTTAACAAACAAAAGAAAAGACATCTCAATCTTGTGTCAATACAGTCAGGCCGTGTAACTTGGTCAAAATAGACCCCTTTGGCATTGCACCTTGATTATAAGCCCAAAACATTCTTCTGAATCTCATGTTCATGGCCTTGAAAATGTTGGCTATTATGAAAGCCAAAATTGGGTATCTATTCTAAAACAAATCGCAACCACTCATTTAACTAAAATATAACCCCTTAATTAATCAATGTAGAGCTTAGGAGTTAGGACTCGAATAAATAAAAACAAGGGCAAATTACAAAAAGCTCCCCTGAACTATACACCACATTTCATATTGGCCTCTCAGCTTTTTTTTGAACAATTTGATCCCTGAACTATTCTCCATCTGCATTTAGCCAACTCCGTCAACTTTTTTTATCTCGAAAATGCCCAGATCAATTTCCAATAAGACTCATAATTATTTTAGAATATTTAACTTATGCTTATTGGGACAAGGGTATTTTCGGAATAAAAGTTGGCAAAGGGGCTAAATCTGGACAGAGTATTTAGGGATCAAATTGTTCAAAAGAAAAGTTAAGAGGCCAATATGAAATGAGGTATATAGTTCAGGGGAGATTTTTGTAATTTACCCTAAAAACAATTGATTGGACTCAATTAAAAGGAAAATAATTAAGACTATTGAAAGGAAATGATGGAGGTTGTTAGGTTAACTTGGATCTGTAATTAAACTGAGTCCTATTTTTTGTTGCAAAAATTGTGAAGATTTAGAGCCAAGGGTTTCTGATTTCTTTGAGAATCTGTGATAAGGTAAAGTGACACATTATGCTAATGTAACTAGAGTGATTCACATTAATTAAATGCCATCTAGCGGTTTGTTGTAGGGAAGATAAAGGGCTGTAAACAAGTGGATGAGGTGAACTATTTTTCTCTAGGCACATACTTCGACGGTTAGATATAGGAAGGGTTCTACCAGCTTCTGCCAGCAAGCTGATATAATGGTTATTTGAGTTTCATTTATCTCTGGGTTGAGAAACAAGGTTTGTTGCGAATTGCGATCGGTAGAGCTCTTTATATTTTCTCATTTGCACGGTGTTCTGATATGATGTTTCTTATACCATGCTGATATTAGCTTGTCGCTGCTGCTGTGTTCCTTCTTACTTGGGGCAAGATTTACATCCCTGGCTAGGTATGCTACCATGATTTGTTATTATATCTTTGGTGGTTCTAACCGCCTTCCTTTTGCCGAGTTTAATAGAAGGCATTACAATTCATGAATTGTCAAGTTTCTGTTGGGTTAGAAAAAGATGGGACAAGACCTTTCAAGAAAAGAGCCCCAAGAAATATCAAGGGATACTTGTCAAATTAATCTCTATTTTATGGCCATATGGCTATAGATAAGTTATGAAGTTAATCTCATTGTGATTAGTTAATTGGCTAGCAGCATAATAAGCTTACTTATTGGTAGCCCTGGAATTTTATTATGTATGGCTTCTTTCACCGTAATCGGATTGGATTTTACGGAATTATATAGCAAACTAAATTGCAGTCTTTATTACTTTCCGGGTGACATATTGATGCATAGAATTATTGCAGGTACAAAGAGAACATAGAGGCTCGAAGTCTAATGTTGCAAAAACAACTTAATCGATATGCTCCCATCTGCTTAAACGCTGAGGTAATAACTAACACAATATTTTGTCATACTTTTCCTAAGGAATTCCATTGATGTTTCCATTGGGGCAGTATGTGAGCATCCCCACCCCACCCCCGCCCCCCCCCCCCCCAAAAAAAAAAGTTGTTAAACAAGATTGGCAAATTTTTTGCAAGGATTTTATTACCGTAATGACATTTTCATTATTCGGCATTTATGCAACTAGTTGGAACATGGATTAGAAATGTTGTGCACAAAGGACTCTTACGGATGCTGATGTAGGCGAGCACCCAGATTTTTTACAACTGATCGCATATTTTGGCTCCCCACGAATATCCAGGAGCCCGCTCGGAGATCCGCCGGATGCCATGGATTCGTCTTTACATTATCTATGTTTTGTCTTTTTGTTTCATCTTGATTAGACTTGTGGATCTTAAGTTATAAACAATATTGTTTTAGGTTAGCTTAGGTGCGAAGGTTGTTCGCACCCGACTCGAACCTAATTGGGTTTAAGTTGCTCGAACCGGTTTTAATAAGATCCGTTGGATTTAATTAAAGGCTGATGCATTATGGGGATCGAATGAAAGCCCAAATAAAATCCCAAAAGGCCTTGGAAAAGCAGCCAACATGCGCCCCTTTCTTTCTCTCTCATCCCAACCTACGACTCTTTTGGATTGCAGTTTCGTCCGCACATCCTTCCCCTTCCCTCTTCGTACGTGATCTCTCTCTCTCTCTCTCTCTCTCTCTCTCTGTTCTCTTCTTTTCTTAGTCTTGTATTTAAAGCCTCTACAAACCCTTGTTTGCGGTAGTTTGATTGAATAAAACTTGAAACCCTAAAATTTCATCAATATCACTCATTTATCTGTACTCTCTGGTGGTCTCCTCACGAGCGTCTCTTCTCCGCCCTACATGACTATAGCATGCTTCACACCTTTGGATGGACATGTTTTGTTCTACTCCCCCCACAATGAACGCAACAAGCTATTGGCTAGGTCAGCCAAGTTTGTTCTTTAGGGATCAGTTCTAAGCACAAGGGTATCGTTGTTATGACCCGTTGGCTCCTCTTTTTCGCATCGCTCATCATGTTTCTTTTGTCGAGGATATTCCCTACTATACTGAGTCTCAAGTTCTCACAGTACTTGAGGTTCCTCAAGGTCGCTTCTTAGTGACTCCTCCTCCTACTTTACCTTCTTCTCCTACAGTTGTTCTTCCCATACCTGTACTTTATGCTGCTATTGTGGCTCCTTCTAGCTCGAATCCTTCTTATTCTCATCTTGTTCCTTTGCCTGTAAATGTTGAGCCATCGACTGCAAGTGGGTCTTCAAGGTCAAGTATCGACCTGATGGCTCTATTGATCGGTACAAGGCCTGTCTCGTTGTCAGAGGATTCACTCAGGAGTATGGGATTGACTACGATTAGACTTTTGCTCCGATGGCTCAGGTGACCACCATTCGGACCCTTCTGGCTGTTGCTACTGCTCTGCACTAGCCTTTTCTTCAGATGGATGTAAAAAATGATTTTCTTCATGGCGATCTCTCAGAGGTGGTCTGCATGCAGCCTCCCTCAGGTTTCGGTGCTCCTCCTCAGTATATTTGCCATTTTCGTTGGGCCATCTACTGGCTCAAACACGCCCCTTGAGCTTGGTTTGAGCGCTTTTGTCGGGCCGCTACTGAGATCGGTTTTGTTGAGAGCTTTTATGATCAATCCATGTTCGTGAGGACTTCTCAACAGGGTCGAGCCATTATTCTTCTCTACGTGGATGATATGATACTCACTGGTGATGATTAAGGTGCTATCGCCTTTATTCATCAGTATCTTCAGAGTTAGCTTCAGATGAAAGATCTTGGTCATCTTCGTTACTTTCTGGGCCTGGAGGTTGCCTATGGTGAGCGAGGGATTTTTGCTCTCTTAGCATAAATACACTTGATATGCCCTCTCTGATTTTCGGACCGTTGATACACCTCTTGAGCTTCATGTGAAACTTCGACCACCGACGATGAACCTCTTTCAGTTCCCACTAGATATTGTGAGATAGTCAGTTGGTCTATCTCTGCATCATCAGGCTCGATGTTGCTTATGCAGTCAACATCGTCACCCATTTTGTAGATGCACCTTTCTCGGTCAACTATGGTGCCCTTTTACGGATTCTTCGGTATCTTTGCAGAATCATCACTTGGTCGCTCCTTCTATCATCGACCTCTTCTCTGGTTCTTCGTGTCTATTCTGATGCTGACTGGGGTAGTGAGCCGATTACTTGTTGCTCGACTACTGGCTAATGTTTGTTTCTTGATGACTCTCTTATCTCCTGGAAGAGTAAGAAGTATAATTTTTTCTCTTTCTTTCTCTCCAGTACTGAGGTAGAGTTCAGGACTATGTCCACTAAGGAAGTCATTCACCTACGACGACTTTTTGGCAACCTTGGAATGGATGTTTCTAGTCCTACAACCCTTCACTGTGAAAACCAAAGTGCTATACAGATTGTTATTAACCCGATTTTTCACTTGAGGACGAAGCAAATTGAAATCGACCGCCACTTCTCCTGAGAGAAGTAGGAAGCCGGGACTATCTCGCTTCCTTATGTTTCCTCCACAGAGTAGATTGCTGATTTCTTCACGAGACTTTACTTACGTAAAGAAAGGCTAAAGTTAAGGAAGGGGTCTTTGGACGCACCCCTCTCATCGTTTTCGGTTTCTTTTAAGCAATTTCTTAGTGTTTGATCCACCGTGAGTTTGAGCTGGGGACGGGGGTGTTAGTCATGTGTGTTTATTGTTGGTTATACACGTGTGTCTGGTGTATGAGACTCATTCCTTACACATTCATATTGTATATGTATGTTGGCTATTGCCTAATGTGATGTGTGGTTCATCCCAAAACACTAGCCGTCTCTCACTCTCTCTCCTATGGTTATTTGTCACATCATATACTGTTTTCTTAAAACCATTTGATATGTGCCACATATCTTTAAAAGGTGAAATGGTTTTCTAGGAGGGTGGTGTTATTATGTCAGAAGTGGGTGAACACTACCTGTTAAGGTTTGGGGTATCGTTGGCCCAAATCTGGCCTATAACCCACTGTACCATGGGGGTGGATTGTTGTCCTAAAGAGAACATAGGTACTATGCACGGCCGGCCAATCGTTATCCGCTCAATGCAAATTTTTTAATATATTATTGTATGTAATTAAGCTTTGTTTTCAGTAGTGAACTCCAATATTTTTGGGAATGCTTCACTTGGCCCTCTAGATTAGGCATAGACATAAACGCAATTCCTTTATAGTAAATCTTGTATTCTACCCCTCCTTGTCTAGACTCGTTCCTAGTTTAGGGGAACCTTGGAGGGTTGCTCCTTGATAGCATGAGCTTAAACTTTGTATCCATTAATGTAAATTTCCTTACCCACCAGTCTTCTTGGTTTCTTGGCATATTCCTCTTTTAGTAATTTGCCTTGGTGGGTTTTTAATTTTTGCACCAATACTGGAGAAGCAATGCTAAACACACACATCTGGCACGCAAAACCGGACACACGCCGACGTGGCCTTCATCGGCCAGCAATTGGTTCAATTTTCAATGCACAAACCTGTTGGCCAATGCTCACGTTGTTGCTCTATCTCCTTTTTTTTGTGTTTCGTATTGTGTGTAAGTATCATTTCTCTATCTCGGAAGGTTGATGCCAGGTTGACAACCAATTGGAAAATCATCTCTTTCTGGAGCCTTCTTCAGTAGGGTGCCATCCATGTCAATCCCAACTTAATGGGGTAAGACTTGGATGCTGATGTTTGAACCAAGGTTTGGAGTTTCGGCCGAAACTGATCCGTTTCGGCCGTTTCGGATCGGTTTTAGTCAGAACCCGTTCCGAAACCCTCGGTTTCGGAACTCAGCACTCAGTAAAAGCAGGATTGGGTTCATGATAAGGTGCATTTCAGCATGACAGCTTAACATACATATTTACATAAAAAACATTTTAAGTAAATGGTATGTTCTCCATTTACTTTAAGTTATTTTATGTAAATAAGCAAATACCCCCCATTTGGATTTAATAAAAATATCAGAAACATCAAAATCCAAAAGAATCAAAATGTAATTTTTCAGTTCCTATACAAAATCAGACTTTACAGGTTTTGGCTAAAAAAGAAAATTCGGTGAAAAAAAAACCTCAAAAGTATTTGGACTGGAAAAAATCTCATAAATCTTGAAGTATATGATAAACCTAAATACCCAAAGTCCAGTAAAATATTTTGAATCTATAAAAAAATTCTTTTACAAGAACTTTTTTTTCCTCCAGATTTAGTCAAAATTCAGAATCACGATTTTTCAATTTTTTTAACAAAAAGTTGGGTAAAGCAAAAGCCACGCTCTTTTGAAAACAAGACCACTAAAATTGGGTACCGATGTAATTATTTAATATTTTATAATTATTTTAAATTTAAAAAAAGAAACTGAAACTCCGATCTGAAACTCCGAAACCAATCGAAACCGATCCTTGATTGGCGGACCGAAACCGAAACTACAAACCTTGGTTTGAACACAAATATTGTCCATCACTGCCATCAACAAAAATATGTATTCCTTTGGTTTTGCATGAGGTCCTAGTTTGATGATCTTGGCTAGAATCCTAGTTTTATCGATCGGGCTATTACTTTTTTAATACAAATCCGGAATATCTGGACCTAGTATCATGTGACTTTTTGGTTTGGGTGCTGTATCTTTCATCTTGCACATGTCCAATATCATTCGGTATTGGCTGATGCAAATTAGTGTGAATTGGATGTTTTTCTGAGATGTTTTTTTTTTGGTTAGAAACAGCTATCGCGACCTTGAATAATTTGCAGATGTACTTAAAGCTGAATATTTAGAAAATTAGTATGAGTTCCTGCTATATTTATTATTTATGTACTTTCTTTTTTGATACAGTTAACTGGGCTTTCAGAAGCAGACAGACAGGCCTTGATGTACATAATAAGAGCCTCAATGGTTATTGATGACATCTTCCATTCACAGGTTATTTTTAATTAGATTTTGTCCATATATTGGTATTGTTGAAGGTATATTTGTGCACTGTAACTTTCAGGATGTAAATCTTGACAGATATCATACCTTCATATATACTTATACTTTGTTAAATTGTAGTTTTACTGCATTGTTGGTTGCATGCAGTCAGAGTTATGCTGCTGTAATTATCAACTCTGTGACGGAAGTTAGGTTGTCAGTGATTGCATTCTGTTTTTCAGGTTTGGTACAACAATTCAATGCTAAGAGATTGGTTGAAAGATCATTCTGATGCGTCTGGCTTTGACATGTTAAAATGGATGTATTATTCCATCAACAAGAGTCCATGGTAATCTTTTTCCCAAGCAAAATGCTGACCATAAATTAATTTAGAAAAATTTAACATTACATGCTCCCTTAGATAAATAGTCTGTTTTGGTTTCTAATTCATTTGTACTTATAGTATTACCATAGATTTTTATTTCAAAAGTTGTTTTGGTTGTATGCTTTGTAAGATGTCATCCTTAGCATATTTATGAGCCTCACTTTTTCATGGTATTATTGGCCATGGCACAGATAGATTTCAAGATATAAGGCATCTAAAGCGACACAATGCTGACAATATTATACCATGGAGTGAGGCTCATATATATATGAACATTGTCAACATGTCATTTTATATTGCTTCCTTTTATCTTAAATTTATTTAAGTTCTGAGTCTCATATGTTTCCTCATAAATTTGTCCTACAAGAGGATCAGTGAGGGAATTAATATGCATACGCCTTTCTAGATATATATCTAGATTCAAAATATTAGTGTAGTGTTACATATACCCTATGCTAAATTGTGATACACATCACTCTTGAAAGATGCACAAAACTTGGCAAAAGAATTAGGAAAGATGCACAAATATACAATAAGCAAGCGTATTCATCCTTTGGTCTAAGTTATTTTAGATGGCATTATTATTGACGAATAGTATTCCAGTCTCTTGAACAATTAACTTTTCCAAACCAATTTTATCTCTCAAAATAAGTATGATGACACTATGGTTTTAAATTTAAAAAAAATGTTGGTTTTTCAGGGTACCGATAGATAGGGGGGAAGGAGGAGGAGGAGGGGGGGGGGAGGAAGTGTTGTAATGACAACATGACTCTTTGTCTGCCGAACGATGTTACACGTCACACATGCTGGCTGAAAGATGCATCTTGTCGGTGATTTCAGCGACACATGATTCTTTGAGTTAATTAGTCCATCATTTCAGCATAAATGGTCGACAAGAGCGACATATATCCCACCATGATGAAAGAGTGCTCTTTTGAGTTTTCTCTCTTTTACAAAGCTTGAGCTTGTGTTTTGGAACTCCGACCAGCTGAACTGAGAGATGTAAAGTAAGACTGTGAGGGTTTTTTGTTGTGTTGTAAGCCTTCAAGTGATGGGTTTTGATGGAAGGAATGGTGCTCCTAGGTCTACTCGAGCTGAGACTTTGGATGCTGTTTTTTGGTGCTGGGCCCAAGCCCTTCTTGTGCTCAATTACACTCTCTTAGAAGGGCTTGAGATGAGTTTTTTTTTTGTTGGTAGGATGGGAGCTCCAAGGACTACTCAAGGTACCCCTGTTAGTGAAGGTGGTGGTACTTTCTGTTGATCTATCTCCTGTGTTGCTTTTGGGTTGTGATTGTGGGCCATTGTTTAGAGTCTTTAGACCGTATGCTTTGCTTTCCTTTTGTCTCAGGGAGCAGATACTTTAAGTAGCTTCCTTGTTGGCGTGCTACTTTTAGGATCTATTTCCCTGTTTTGTACCTGGATTGCCTATTTTATTTATTCCTTTTTACCTCTCAAAAAAAAATGAAGCCAATACAGAAGTCAATACAGAAGTAACTGAAGAAGCCAATACAGAAGTCACTGCTGTGGAAGCAGAATCAGGCAAATGCAGTTGATTCATATAATAAAGGTTCCTCTGTTTTTGGCTTGTCCAATAAGTATTCCTATACGCCATTCCAACATAGAGTGAGACTAGTATAATGGTGGTCGATAAGCTGATCAGCAGTAAACTTATTTGTGAATAATTTAGATACATAAACACAACGTATGACATATATATACTCTGACTGCGGCCTGAGGGTGTCATAATGTCTCCAAATGTTGGAATATTTTGTTTTCCACAATTTCTAACTAGTTATGATACTCACTAATTATAATCGGGTTTGATTTCATCTTTTGGTTGGTTTTCAGAATCTAATCTATTTTGGGTAAAAGTTAAATGAAGCATCTTAAGTTAAAAAAAGGATCCAAAACAGACCAAAACTTCGACATCCCATTCCGGATTGCCTATGAATAATCTCAGTTGGCTTGTCGAAATTTTCATATCAGATAGAATTTTATACCATGACCATGATTGGCTCAACTAGTTTGGGCCAAGAACTTAATCACCATCCAACGATCTGTGTACCGTTGTTAAATATTCATACATATTTAAATTTTGATTTTAGAAAGAGTACAATGCTAAATGAAAGACATCACTACTCTTACTGAATTTATAATTTTTTTGTTCCAGTAGTTTAATTTTAGGGATTTGATGTTTTCCATCAATTTACAAACTACAATGGTCAACCGTCAAGAAGCTATTTGCTTCTGTTGGTATCACATCAGCATTCATTCTTTGCGGGGTTGGCCTATATGCTGCAGACTGCACCTTCGAAAAATTAATTTTCTCATTCCATCACAGCTGTCTGGTACTTTTAATGTTGTCCAAATGAGATTGGACTCCGCATAGGACTTATATTGCTATTTGTGCTTTACGCAACACTGAAGGTTCTCGTCAAATTGCAGGTCATGCCTTGATGAAAACAAAGCATTTTTGAGTACAGCAGATTCTGCTGTCAAGTTACTCATCGACTCCACCAAGCCTGTTATTGGTTGGAAGGGAATTGAATATCGTGTTGCATTTCCTCTGCTGAAGCCCCCTGGTGCAAATTTCTACCCTCCGGATATGGACAAAATGGTTTGTTTCACTTTGTTATTAAATATGAATTTCGACAATCCACAACCTCCAAGATAGATTAGTGCATAATATTAATTATTCTGACCAGACAATCAACATTTTTACTTGTAATTATGGACAACTGTTCCAGGCATCACATCTATTTATTTGGTTATGATAGAGAAATTCTCATTGGAATTTGGGCTTATGAGGTTGATCTGTTCTTCGTATTTGAGCCTTTGCATGATTTTGGGATCCATTCAAGTTGGTGTACCAACTATTAATAGTGGGGCTACCCTTAAACCATAAGTGCCTTTTGTTTATTTTATGGTGGTTTGCCATGATATTTAGATAGAAACACAGACGCACGATCAGATTGACTGAAGCGCTCATGCTCGTGCTTCCCTTCTATTCTTCTCTTACCTATTGATTACTTTTTCTTATATATATATATATATATATATATATATATATATATATATATATATATTCCTTTTGTCCTTTCTTCATTTATCTCCTTTAAAGGAACAATTAATATATTAGTTTTGTGCAGAGATGAACATATATTCCGGATCACGACCATAAGTGCCATCCATTGGATTTGATAACAAATAGGATCTCAAAGCTTATTGGGGGATGAAGCAAAATATATGCATGAATATCACTCGCACCATAATAATCTATATGACCAAACTATGTTGTAATACTCATCAATAGGAGGATAAAAAGATTCATGTTTAATTATACACATGTGCATATTACACCAATACACGTCTCTACCTAACCTTATTAAACTCATGATGGTGACATAGACAACAAACCAATCACAACTCACAAGGAAATAATAATAAGCATTAGATCTGCTAGAGGAATGGTGAGACGCATGTGGATGCAACGTAACAAATGATGCAAGAGCATCTAAATGACACTTCAAACGCACCAGATAATAAAATCAATCAATTTGACTCTGATTTGTGCCCTTTAGGTGTCTATTTTAGGCCCTGTTTGGCAACTCTACAAAGTAGATTTTCTTACGTTATTCTAAAAATAAGTACTTATTGATAGAGAAAACATGTTTGACAAGTCTCTACAAACTAGAAGTTATTTTTAGAAAGTAGAGGTTTTGCCTCTATCATAAAAAGTGGTCGAGGGGTTACTTTTTGAAACCAGGCAGTTTCAAATTAGGATGTTTGTGTGTTTTTTCCCTTGAACAATAAAAAATAAGACCAATGGTGACCACTTGCCGGCTGTCGCCTGCCACCAATGTTTTCAGAGGAAAGGCGTACGTTGGAGCGTTTTGCCTACCGTGAAGCGAGGTGTAAGCTCCACGAATTGTAGAAATTTACTTTAAAAACTGTATTAAATTTTAAAAGTAGTATAAGAATAGTGAAGAACAGATAGAATTCTAATATATTTATGCACTCACATACTAGGTATTACAAAATGGATAATTTGAAACAACCTTGTCATTGTCTTTCATGATATATCTATGTTCTAACCAAAAATCAAAATATGTAGTGTCCAATATCCATACAATCCAAATTCAATGAAATTACAATTAAAAAAAAAATTCCTCAAAGACTTTTAAGTTTTAACATATCACACGATCACATCAACTCATTTACATTAATATCACCATCTTCATCCAATGGGTTTGTCGGGAAAGATTCAATCATAGACCCCCCCCCCCCCCCCCCCCCCCCCCCCCCTCCACTTTTCCTCCATATCGACTTTATTAGGGGTCAATATGACTGCCTTGCCTTCACCTCTATCTTTACTATATATAACTCACTCCATCTAGGCGTATACCTAACCAGCTGGGGTGCAAAAGATGTGCCTTGGGCACTTGGGGTGTGCGCTCAGCTAGTTAGGCATAAGCCCAAATGGAGTATTGCCCCTATGTTGCTTGCCCCAGGGCATCTTGGGTGTGCCTCGCCCTGAGGTTAGCCCTGGGTGGGTTTTTTAAAACACTGCTTGCCGCCGGTGGGTTGAGAGCCTCCCATTCTATAATTTTCATCGTTTGAATTTTCAGATTATAACTATTATATGTAAGCAATTAATTATACAGAGATTATATAAAATAGTGGTTTAAAGCAATTACTAATCTATATGTAAATCTTTTATAGATAGTATGTTGACTGTGTAAAATGAAAATTCAAATCTTCTCAAGGGTTTTTTCATATTGACTGTCATCTTACCTGTACAAACAAACTTATGCTATACATACCAACAGGGGGGATAATTGATCTGGATTGAAGTGTTAATACATATTGCACTGTATTATAAGATACAGACCATGTTGCCAAAGGCAACGGGTGATACTATTTAGCACGTGACCTACACCCTTAAATTTCATTTTTAATGAGGTCCTGGAAAGTATTATACTTAAAAGAATTAAGAAAATTCCTATATTATAACTTTTTTGAATCTTTCTTCCTTTATTCTATTTACTTGAAGTTTTATCGATACTATTTCTATGATGTTCAGAACGTTTTTCATTCCAACGTTCCAAAAGATGAAGATTTTGGATATGGGAAACTCTTAGTCTAGTCATTCAATGGAAGAGGCTTCACTACCACATGCCTTACTTAAGTGTCTTCAACTGACATATTTCTTTTAGTTCAGAAATCTGCCAGGACGTGGATTGCAAATCAAAGTCCATTTAAAGGCAATTGAAAGCTGTTGGCAACTAGCTTTTAGTAGTGCAGGATATGAATTCCATTTTAGTTTGCATGCTACTTATCTTTATATTTACGATTACTGTTCTATGAACACAAGTTATAAATGCATTTGGATAGGGTATGGATTTTTTTTTTCCCTTTACCTAGTTTTCATTTTTTATTTTTTCTTTCATGGTAGTGGTTGCATTGCGGGAAAGAGGAGGGGGGTGGGTGGGGTGTCGATGTTGATCTATATTCTGATTATGGAATGAGTTAAGACAGTCATGCTGTCCACCTTGCAGAAAAAAAATGACCTTTGAAAGGATTAGACTTGCTACTTAAAAGTTATATCACACGTCGTAAGGGTTCTTGTGAAAAAGCCATGCATATCTACATTGTATTTATAAAAACTTTCAATCTTCCGGGCAATTCTATCTTTCACTTCAACACTACATATCATTGAGTATATGATTCTCTGTTACTTTTCGCAACTTTTGATGATGCTGGTGTAGGAATTTGAATTGTGGAAGGGCAGTCTAAGGGACAGCGAGAAAGAAGCTGCCACAGGATTTTTCAGTGTCATTAAAAGGAGTGGTGAATCTAATTTTGGTAGTGCCTCATTCCATATGGCATCTGGTTCCGTAAATCAGGCTGCAGTAGACCAGCCCTTAAAGTCACATGATCTGTTTAACGTTCCATATTCAGAAGAGTATAGAGAGTATCTTGTTGAAGTATCTGAGCTTCTTCTTAAAGCAGCAGCACTGACTGACTCTTTTAGGTAAGTATCTAGTTAATGCTAACTCTTCAAGGCCTCTAAATAAACTCATTTCCTTATATAAGATATAGCACGCTGTTGTTCAAAATCTAATCGGAATCTTTTGTTACCATCTTTCTTAAGCTTGAAGAAGTTGCTTAAAACTAAAGCAGATGCTTTTCTGTCAAATGACTATTACGAGTCCGACATAGCCTGGATGGAGTTGGTTAGTACTATTACTATTTCTTCAATAGTAGAATTACAAATGCGGTAGTATATTCTTTTTTCATTCTTTATCAATTATATAAGTATAGTTTCCTCCATTCATATATGTTAATCCTGCCACTCTGTGTGCTCGCATTCATCTATGTAGGACATATGTGTGTAGACATCAAAAATTGTCTGCGCAAAGGTCCGACCCACACGTGGGGACGCGCCAAAAAAAGGGGACCCAAACCCAACCCGATGAGGCCCAAGTGGGCCCACACTCATGCAAGTGGGACCCACCGGGCCCATCCAAAAACGAAGAGGGGCCGGGTGGACCCACTCGAAAGTGCGGCCCACCGGGGCCCCCTCTCTACAAACCGTGGCCCCCTCCCCCTAGGGAGGTGCGGCCGGTTCCAAAAAAAAGAAAGAATAGAAAAGAAGGAAAATTAAAGAAAGAAAAGGAAAGGAAAGAAAAAAAGAAAGAAGAAAAAGGAAAGAAATCGCCATGCTCAGGGGAAGTTGCGTGAACATCTATGCAAGCGTGGATCCGTATCGATCCCATGATCCAACGATCAAGACGAAAGAGGATCAAGGCTCAATCAAGTCCATAACTACTAGAGATAAAAAAGGAAAGAAATCTCATAGTTATGAGGGGATCGAATCACAGAAGATGTGATCCAATCAAGGCTATAACTACCAAGATAAAGAAGGAAAGAAATGTTGGACGTTACAAAAGATCAAGCCATGAATGAGATAAATCTCAAGTAAATGCCATAACCATTCAAAGCAAATAAAGGAATAAATCCTAGTAGTTATGGGGAGATACATTCAAGGATATAAAAATATCCTTCCATACCTCTCCCACCCCTCCCCTTCACCTATAAATAGAGAGGCAGGGAGAAGGCACAAAAGGTCACATTCCAGAGACGAGGAGGCTCTACAAAGAAGAAGAAAGCTCCAACACTTGAAGACCGAACGCTGCAGGAGGCCGGTCAAGCATATCCCTCAAGGGATCCCTGCTTGAGTCCTAAGTCCTCCACTATGAAGCAACGCACTTGAAGGTCGAAGAAGAAGGAACATGGAGGCACGGGCAATCCTATCCAATGGGAATGGCTTAGTCCACAAAAGTCCTCATCAACGTGAAGACCTTGCACAAGAAGATCAAAGCTTCGATTTCGTGCATGAAGAAGAAAACTCGGAGAAGAAGACCTGAAGCCGGTGCTACACCCGTCGTCTTCAACATCGGAGTCGGCGCTACACCTGTCGTCTTTAATAGAGCTCCGCTCCAGCCACGAAGAGGAAAGCTTGGAGGAGACACGAAACCAGCACAACACTCCTGGTCTTCAAAGAATTTTTCAACTCCGCTTATGCAAAAGAAAGCTCGGAGAAGAAGATCAAAGCTGACGCCACAACCGTCGCTCGGAGCTGGTGCTGCACCCGTTGTCTTTAATAAAGCTTCGACTCCATGCACGAAGAAGAAAGCTCGAAGAAGAAGACCCAAAGTCGGTGCTACACTTGTCGTTTTCAATATTGGAGCCAGCACTACACTCGTCGTCTTCAATAAAACTCCACTCAATCCATGAAGAATAAAGCTTGGGAAAGGAGACTCAAAGTCGGCGCTACACCCGTTGTCTTCAACATCAATTAAAACTCCGCTCCGTCCATGAAGAAGAAAGTCTGAAGAAGGATGCAAAAGACAACACTACACCCACCGTGATCAAAGGTCGACACCATACTTGTCACCATCAAGAAGGTTCTCAAATCATGAACCAAAGGTCGGTCAACAGTTGAAGACGAAAACGAAGTGCGTGGAGGCTCTGCAAAGAAGGAGGCTCGCGCTTGACGACCCAAGGCTTCACGAGGCACGGGTAAGCTCATCCTACGGGAACGACATAGTTCACGGAAAGTCGTTATCAACATGAAGACCCTTGAACAAGAAGATCAAAGCTTTGACTCTGCGCACGAAGAAGAAAGCTAGGAGTAGAAGACCTGGAGCCGGTGCTACATCCGTCGTCTCCAACATTGAAGCAACGTCACACCCGCCACCTTTGAAGAAAGCTTCAACTCCGTCAACGCAAAAGAAGCCCGAAGAAGAAAATTAAAGTCGATGCCACAACCGTCGTTACCAAAGCTTCATCCCCAAAAGGAGGCCAAAGAAACAGAAGATTCAGAGATGTCGCCATCGTCGCTCGAAGCGAAGATCACGCCAAAACTGAACCAAAAATCGAAGAAAAAGCCCTAGGCAAAGCAGAAGCAAGTCCGCGCCGAAGCAATGCACGTTTCAAAGTCAATGAACTACGAAGGATCATGAGCAAAGCAACGCACGTTCTCTCCAACACGGAACAAACTCCGGAAGAACTAAAGCATCACAAGCCTCTCTTCGTCTACGTTCAAGCGCAAGCACAAAATCCAAGCCAACGCCAGAGCCACGCCAAAGCAAAGCTGATTGAAAATCCAAATCCAAAGCTGACGTCAAAAAATAGATCGATGCCGCAAATTGACGATCAAGGACGCCAAGTTCTAGCAAGAGCCAAGGGAGATGTAAAGACTGAGGAACGACGCCAAATGCCCCCTAGACGATGAAAGCTCGAAGCACGGAAGGGATAAATACAACGGCGAAGAGTGTTTAGCCTCTCAAGAAACCCGAAACCTTGTGAACACCTTTGTCCTAGGCTACCCCTTCAGTCTCGCACGAAGAGCCGTGGAGACGCGGATCTAAGGGACCCTCCATAGGATTTCTTCCATAATCTTCTGATAAATCTTCACCGCCCTGCTCACCACACTCGGGACCCGAGAGCGACTGTAATCTCGTGAGCACAATAAAGGTAGCCGAATCTTTTATTTCACCGCCCACAATGTGCATTACATTTGCAACATATATTTTATTCCTTCCTTGGGAACCATACCTTTTTCACTATTAACTCTTTCATCAAAAGTTGTTAATCCTTATTTAAACTCAAATATTTCGTGAACAAATAATTAGACAAGTAGGATACGTGCACCAGAGTACAAAACCTAACATAGAAACTGACATCCCAACTTTGTTAAGCTTGTGGAGTTCCAAACGTCTTTCGAGATCAAACTATCAAGGGGTAAACAAACTTCTATTGGCTTATCTGGAACATGGATAGTTTGACGTAGCCAACTAAGAACCTCATGCCATGAGACATATGCCAAATAGTGTGCATATGATTTTTCTATTCCAATACATCTATTTGTACCTGTTGTTTAGTTGTGTGGATCAGTTGAAATTAGATTATTTCACAGATTTGTTTGGCTTACTGAATCAATTTCTTTTATTTGTTTTGGTAGCTCATGCTGGGTGGAGATGGTTGGTTCAGTCCACAAATTGTTTGGGAAAATGCAAGGAAACTGATTTTATCTATCATTGTTACTGATAAAACTAATTGCAACCTTCCTGTAGTGTACATTTGGCAAATATAAAAGAATACATACCCTGATGATGCAATTTTGTATAGATGGCGGATTTCAATAGTTTTGTTTCCCGCAAAGTTTTATATTCATTAATATTGTTATGCTCATTAGCAAAAGTTATCAACAGTCGTAAAGGGTTTTCTTTCCTTGGAATAAAATGTTTTCTTGATATTTTACCATTTTCATTTTTAGTTATATCATTTGCAGGACTCAAAATTGGATGTTACCATTGGGCCATACGAGACGTATGAAGATGCACTTTTTGGATACAAGGTATTTCTGGATTTTGGATGGATATCATCATTTTCTATCACTTGTTTCGGTCCATTTATCCATCAGCTATGCTTGACATCCGCATCTTCCGTTGGTGGATATTGATCTCGATCTTGTTGTACTACGTTCCACTATTTGTATGGAAATACACAATTGTCTAGTTCTAGTCTCACCATCTCCTATAAGGAGTCACAAAAAATACAGAAATGGTTCATTTGCAACTATTCATTGAGGAGGTACGGTCCTTTGAATTTGATTATCAGGACTTACAAGTTACAATGGACGATTCAAGATAAATCCTTATAAAGTACAAAATGAATCCCAAGTGGTTCAACTAGAACCTGATGGGTTTTTCTTTTATTGGTGTTTTTAATCAATTTCTGGAATACAATTCCAGGAATTAAGGTGAAGATCCACCCAAAAATGCTTGTGGGGAATGTTAATGATCTCATGATGGGATCAATCAAATAATTAGATCCTTGAATAATTGGTTGGATCTCACACTAATATACTCAAAAGCCGTGGGAGCACACACACACAATCTATATATATATATTGTGTGTGTGTGTGTGCGCGCGCACGCGCGCGCGCGCACGGCAGGTCTTGAGATTATTTCCATATGGAGGTGCAATATAGAGACTCCATATGGAGCACCCGTGTCTATATACACAAGATACACAAAAATAAAGTATACATGAACATCACAAGACACACGTACATGATTTAGCCATTAAACTTTCTTCGGTAATATGTAATTGTATTGTATATGTATATACATTTGAAATCCACATAGTTATATACATGTTATACAAAGGGGTTATGCTATGGTGAAACATTATGCATCGCACTATTGCCCTTGTAAGTTGATTAAAACATTATTACATACTATTCCCATCATATTTATATTTAATTGACCATAACGATTCATAATAATTATTATGTTAACGATGAAGTTGCCTTTTTTGATATCAGGTTAGCATCTCGGACCCATTATGGTATTTGTTTCTATGTTTTACATTTGAAGTTGTCTTTTTCATATAATGAGGTATGGTTTTAAAATGAATATAGCCCAAACAGGTAATTTGGAACTTAATGGTAAAGGCTATCAATGGAACTTGTGAAAGGACTTTGGGAGCCCAAACAGGTGATTAGTTGAGAAAGAATTAATCAAGGCAACCTAAGTAGATTTGGTAAGAATATTGAATAATGACTGACTTTGATTATGAAAACTATTATCACAATATTCTCATTGGTTTTCCAACCATGTTTGTGGGCGAGACTTTATCTTGTCAGGTTTCCATTATTTCTACAAGAAACACAAATAGTTAAGTTTCTCAGCAGATTTATATTACTTAGCTCTTCAGTTATGAAATGAAGTAAAAGTCGTCGCCATCTTTTATCAAATTTTTCACAAGTATGTTGGTCGTTATCACTTTCTTCTAATATTTTGAAGGCTACATTTGAGGCGTTTGTTGGAATACGAGATGATCTAGCAACTTCTCAAGTTAAAATCTTTGGTGATCATTTACAGGTATGTGCAGTCACTGTCAAATCCACTTTCTATTGCATGTTCTAGTCGACGTAGTTGTAACATTGGCCTGTAAAACCAGGAGTTGGAACAAAATCTTCCATTGGATGATATTTACAAATCTAAAGATGTTGTTGCTGCTCCAATCCGTGTAATTCAGCTCATTTTTAATGCAGGGGTGAGATTATGCTTCCACATTGATTTTTAAGTTAATAATAGTATTTCATTTGTGTATACATTAGGTTACGTATTGCGGTTATATTTATTTATACATGGTTATACTTAGTAAGGTGTTTTTTTTGTTTCTGACATCATCTGTTCGTTAATTGAATGTAAGGTGATCCTTATATTTGTAGTGCTGATTAAACTGAGGAGTTTATTGACTCGACTTATTTGTAATAACATAATATATTACTTGGAGTTTTCTGAAAATTTCCACGGTGCGATTTGCCTTCTAGATTCAATCATTCAACTATTATTTTCTATTCTTATATTGACCCCATAATTAATTCCTGTATTGATAGAAACCACTGACCTAAGAGGAATCTTAATGGAAACTTAACATCGTAAACGCCATAGCTGACTTTTGTATTAGAATTGGATCAGATTGTAGTTTCAACAATGTTTTCCAAAAACAGTTTGAATCATTATTGTCTATACCTGAAATAAGTGGGGCAAGTGATTATGGAACAAAATTGCAAACTACCATTCACTGCTGCAAAGTCCGAAAACTAGACTCAACTCGACTCGAAACCTTCTCGAGTCGAGTCGACTTAAAAACTCGATCAAATCTCGACCGACTAGTTACACCCAAAACTCAAAAAATATAATATAATTTTAATATTTATTATTAATAAAATAAATATTGTTCAAAAAGAGAATGATAACTATGAAATAACTAAAGCATAGAAAAAAAATGTAAGCATCCATCAAGTTTTGATGACCTTAAAGTTCTTACCAAATAGCATAAGTCATTACAAAACATAAATTGTCCAAAATCTAAATCATATATGGTAATCAATTGTCAGAATCCAAGTGAAAGTCCGACTCATTCCCTGTCTCTGTCCCACGAGTAGATGCCCCAATGTGATGCAACCATTTATCATCATCCAAATCATCAACTCCACGATGTGCATCTTCAGCAACCCAATCTTCATTATGATTCTCGAGTAGGCTATGGTTAAGAACAATTGGATCATAATTGAAGCATGCCTTCTAAGAAGTTGTTCCCTTAATCTTATGCTATAGTGTATGAACACCTACTTGTTCAGCTTCTCTTGCTTCAACATGTTCCTCTTCTTTGTATGGATTTGATCGAATCTACTCCAATTCCTTTTGCATCGAGTTGCCAAATAGTTTTGCTCAAAACTTGAACAACATTCTTTTGAAGAATAGGAGTTCCCATTTCAAAATTCTCCCACCAAGAAACTGTTAAAAAATATGGGAACAATAGTTATACTATATATTAAAAGAAAACTTGCTATAAAAATAAGATTTACTAAAATCTAGCATTACTATCTTACCCAGATGAAGTTTACTCCGCCCTACAATCACAAGGTTTGACGCAAAATCCCCTCGACCATGTTCATATTCAATCATCTAGTAAATAAAAATATATACATAAATTAAAAGTTTATTAACTAATAAGAAATAAAAAACTAAACACATTTTTAATTTGGAAGTTCGGCTAAAATACCTTCGAGACAGCTTCAAGTTGTCTAACCATATTTTGGCAACAAGGTATCAAACTATCAATCACCTTTTGCAAACCTCGACTAACTTCCTGATGTTTTGAGAAGTCATCACGGAAGTGGAGAGCAGGATTAAGAAAATAACCAGCTGCATGAAGTGGAGAATGAAGGGTGGCCTCCCACTTACCATCAATTATTCTTTCTTGTTGTCATTGACATCTGCTATTGCCAACTTCTCTCGATCAATAGCATCATAGATTAAATCGATAACGATGTGTTTGTCACCATCAACCATGTGTACAACATGAATCAATGGGGCAATCAAACTTTTGAGCTTTTCAATCTTTTTAGTAGAATCTTCTCCATCTCAATCCCCTCAGCCATTCTTTGGAACCTTGAATTTAACCACTTTTCTGACTGCGTCATTGATTTTAAACTAGCTCTATGTGTGAAAGGATAAGGCATACACAAAATTAATAAACATGATATCATGTATACCTGCTGTATGAGCAAAATTTGGTTTTTACTGGAGTACAAATTCCAAAGGACTCGCTTCAAGGGAGCGAAGTACAAAATATATCAGGAGATTGCAGGGAAATCCGTCTGTGATCATTTGATACTTAATTTCGAAGTACAAAGATTTCAACAAATAAAAGAAATGAAAAGAGGAGCATTGTGGTGCTTGATCCTTCCGAGCTTTGCGCGTGATCGGCTAGGGGCTTTGCTTTACTCTTCTTCTTCTTGATTCTTCACTTGTTCTTCACTCGTTCTTCGATTTGCTTTGAACTTGAATCTTCTTTCTGCTTCAATCTTTGATCTCTGATCTTCTTTTTCGATCTTTGATCTCCGATTTCTTTGATTTGTTTTTATCTTCGATCCTTCTCTTGAATATTTTGGAGCTTTGAAGTGTCTTCGGTCGGGAGCTTTGTAGACTCTTCTTCTATGGCAAAGATCTACTCTGGTCCGTCGTTTTTATTGAAGGTCTAACCCGCTTTTTTTCTTTCTTCTTCCCTCCTTTTATAAGGGTTGAAGTAGTTATCGTAGGGAATAACTACCTCGGGTGGTTTAAACAACCTCCAAGTGGTTTCCATAACTCCCTTGGATGGTTAGAGTAACTTCCAGGTGGTTTCCATAACTTCCCTTGATGGTTGGGATAACTTCCAAGTGGTTTTATAACTTTCACTGGTGGTTAATCCTTTGAATTTCAAATTTCTCCCTTTAATTTTCTTTTATGGTAGAGCTTTGAGCTAACCGGTCTAGCTTAATCGACTTGTGGTTCGGGTGTTGAATCCGAGTTGACTTACTGCGACTTGAACTCGACAAAGTTAACTCTTGATCTGGTTTTTTTCTGACTTGGTGGACTTGACGAGTCTGTTGAACCTGACATTAGCTTATTTGCAGGAACTTACACTTGGTCATTCTTCGGCATTGTATGTCAGCATATTGAAGGATGCATATGTCTAAGCATTAAGTTGCATTATTCTACTGACTTAGAGATAACCTTTGGATGATGGTATGACATTTTTCTTACTCTTTCATTTTTCAGAGTTAGTCAAATTTTCCTTTTTGATGATTGACATTCCCTGATACAAATTTTCCAGACTCAATCAGAGCCTGGGTTGGGGCTGGCCTCTCATTTTGTCAAGTTTACGAGCTTTTGGGATTCTGTCTCCGAGACTTACTCAAATTTTCGACTTACGGAGTCTCCGGAACTTAACCAAATTTTGGGACTAAGCCAAATTTTCGAGTATATAGAAAGATTTCCTTGGTCATCAGGGAAATATTGTCTTCTAGAGTTAGCCGATATTTCTGAGTGCGAAGAGAAATTTTACTGGTTATCAGGAAAATAGTCTTCCAGACTTGGCCAAATTTTCGAGAGCAAAGAGAGATTTCCCTGGTCATCAGGGAAATAGTCTTCCAGACATAACCAAATTTTTGCTTTTTCGGCTTTAGATAAATTTTGATGTCTACACCTGCTCAAGGCGACTGTCTGTTAAGATCAAATTTGTTGCAAATTGAGTTGCCCTTGGACTTTAGATCTATTTTATCCTAATATGCTTTCTCATCAAACTCACCACCAAGCCATGATTGTAAAAAACTTGGCCACCTTCTTGGCCATGTCTATCAATTTGCCCACACTTTTCTTATCTCCAATGTTTTCCAAGGTAAGGTCAATATTGTGAGTATCATATGACAGGCCAAAATAGATGCTTCCTTTTTCCCATCAACAGCTTACCGATATCCACATAATTTGATGCATTGTTAGTGATTACCTGAACCACATTGTCTTCCCCAACTTCCTCAACAATACTATCAAGTAAATTGAAATGATTGGTTGCTCCCATCATAAGTCTGAGGCATCCATCGATGTGATAAACATTGTTCTCCTTGGACATGAGACTAGAAAGCTGATAATGGGTCTCCTGTGTTGGTCTGTCCACCCATCCGACATAATAGACTAATAGAGCAACCTGTTGAGGTTCATGAGCTTTTCATACCTTTGAAGTAGAGGTCAATGTTATCTACTTTCTCATCCAACAGTGCACCCGATAATTCATCAGGAGTTGGAGGCTTGTATGTCGGGCCATAAGACTCAATGGCTTCATCGATTATGGGGAAAAAGTGAATCGACTTCATTGAAAGGAGACAGCATAAAAGAACCATCTCGCAATTATTTAATTTACCCTCTTCCATGCCCCCTTGTCCATTGTAGTTGTCAACTTCATTTGAATTGTGTTTGATCCCGTTGTAGAGACATGCTTCCCCTTCTTGAGTATGGAATCCAAATATGTTACTTCATCATCATTATCAACACCGCCATTCTTCTCCCCAAAAGTTCCCCTAGTTTTCTTTCTTTTCTCTTTCAACTGTTTCTTCTCATTGTTCTTAGTCAACTCCTTCATCCGATTAGAAATATCATCCGGCACTTTCGAGCATATTGATGCATCTCCAGGCATTCTTGCAATAGGATTCTTTAACCTATTAATCCCCCCATTCATCTCCTTCTCACAATGATTGTACCAAATTTTTTTCTTGTCTGCGCCTGTGGTACGTGTCAATGAGCCCAACCGGAATCCGACAAGTGAGATGTGTCAATCATCGATTGGCTTGATGCAACATTGGTGGCGGGTGCAGGTTCACTTTCATCTCTACCAGATGAAGCCATTACAATTAAAATATGCAATTGTAAGATAGCCAAAAATGCAAGAACAAATTTGATAAGGTTTGATTGAGATAATTTCCTAGCAAATGAAGAAAACTGGGCAGTACAATAGTAAACATATTAGATTACTGATTTGATTGATATGTTATAGTACAGAACAAAAGATAATAGCATCTCTAATAGAAAACTGAGCAGTACAATAGCACAAGCAGTAGTGGCAAAAAATTATCATTAATACAACCTCTAATAGAATGGAACAAACATAATAGCATAAGATCAAAAGATTCAAAACTAACCCTGTAGCATAAACATATAGAAGCGTTCTTTAATAAATTATAATTACTAGCTTTTGGGAATTATATTTGCAATCTGTTACAGGTTATAGTGCAACTTGGCAAAGAAAGACATTCTTCCCTGATCCTATAGACTTGCAAGTTCTTTTATCTTTGGAGCACATTATACATCTGAACTCACTGCGTTTTCAATTTTAGGTGAACAAAGAGGAGAGATTGGAGTGAAGGGATAAGTTGCTCACCGAACGGCCTTCCGGAGATGAGGACTTTGGGAAGAGTTGTGGCGTCGAGATGAATAGAGTAAACGGCGCACGGTGCAGGGGGGGACGACAGAATGGATCTTCTTCTTTCTATGTTCTCCATTCTTCCTCTATTCCTCGTCCCCTCTTCTTCTTTCTTCGGTCTTTGTTCGGGAAATAGTCGGTGCATGAGGACTTCCCAGGAGGTCACCCATCCTAGTACTGCTCTCGTCCGAGCACGCTTAACTACAGAGTTCTTATGCGATCCGCAGCGGCGCACGGTTTTAATACACGTCTTATTTGTTTGGGAGAGGAAATTATATTTATAGGCTTATAGCCCATAACCTCTTTCTCTCCCGGCGATGTGAGACTAATTCATGGCCTTGGACACCTCATCTCACCTCACCACACCTCACCTGACCTCATCTCATCCATCTTGGCTTTCCTTGACTCAGGAGTCTTGGCTATTGGCTCTTGGATCTTGGTCGTCAGTCGGGGGTCCCGTAAAGAGCACGGTGCAATGGGGGATAAAAAAACCCTAATGCTATCTAATGGGGGTGTAAATATGAGTCAATCTTATTTATACCCCTCCACCTTTTAATTTTTTACTCAAAAAACTTACAGGAACTACCCGAAGTGATCCAAACGAGTCAGTGACCTGACGCGACTCTTCCGAGTCTTGAGCGAAGTATTATCAAAATCGAGTTCTTACTCGAGTTGGCTCGGAATCTAGCCGAGTCGAGTCGATTCAGTTGAGTTTTAGAACACTCATGCCATTAACAAAGAAGGACCTAGTTGAGAAATTAGTCTAGGAACCTATTGTTTATTGTATGCACTATAATATTTATGTGTCCATAGCATTTTTTTTAGTTTTATGCTCTATTGTTCTTGAGTACATCCATTTCTATTTACTTGGCTCAAGGCCCTAATGAGCTTGAGGATAAACCAATATTTCGGGCACAAAACCTCCAATTGTTAGCCGGTTGACCACGAAGCACACTCTAATTTGCCATGCACAAGGTTCAAAAAATCAATTTTTACCTTCATTTTGACACCCTAGAAAAATAATATATTTCGTGAAATATCCCAAAATATCGGGATATTTCACGAAATATTGCATTTCGATATTTAGAAAAAAAATGAAATATTTTGTGATATTTTGATTTCTTTGTACCTTGGTCGTGCAAATCTTGGTAGTCTGTGAGATGAGAGGAGAGAATCTCATGGGAAAATAGAATTCACATTAGATTATACTCTGTGAGGCATTAGTTTTGCATAAGACAGGGGCCCATGGATCCTTATTACCATGTGGTTTCCTTCTTTAAAGATCTAACCCACTTGCCACCTAGGCAATTTTTTTTTTGAGCAATTCCTCTCCGAGTGGGAGAGGATGGGGTTAAGCCATACACCAAGATATATTATTAGAAATAAATAAAAGTTACAGATTACAAATGATAGAGCTTATCTCCGTGGATCGCTTGGGGAAAACCCGATAGACCAGCTTTGCGCAAGTAATACAATGTTCCTCCAAACCACCTCCGCTGAGGAGTTATTGCAGGAGAAAATTCGAGAGATCCGCTCTTACCATATTCCCCAGCACATATAGATCGTCAGGAAATCCCAAGCCTGTCGAAGTTTCTTCCTTAAGCATCTAGCTCGCCACAGAGTCCAAAGGGTCGGGCGAACCCTGGATGTCCTTTGACTACTAAACGGTCCTTCAGTCTCTTCTAGATATTCCTAGAGTAGGGGCAGTGAAGAAGTAAATGATTAGCGTCTTCTCTCCCTGCATTGCAGAGGGGGCAAGAAAGGTCCGGAACATTCAGATTATTCCGTTGCATCAAGTCAACTCTCATGATCAATCGTTCGTTAATGGCAAGCCACATGAATATTCGAGTCTTGAGTGGTGCAGGTGATTTCCATAGATGATTTGCAATGGGACAGATGATACCTCTAAAGTTAAAGAACCTATAGAAAGACCTGACCGAGAAAACACCCAAAGAGTCCCATTTCCAGTTAGATGAGTTTTTGCAGTGGCCAATAGAGAAAGAAGCAAGGATTTGATAAAGATCCAAAAGCTGACCCTGGAGGTTAGGGGTCACTGTTCTTTTGAATTTAACCGACCAGGTGAAGGACCCGTTTGAATAGCTGGTCTGTGAGCGAGTAGACAAATTCTTGTTGCAAGCAATTTTGTAGAGATCGGCAAACAGAGTGGCAAGACAAATATCTCCGACCCATTGGTCCATGCAGAATTTTATATTGCGACCGTCTCCCAGTTTCAGCCGAGTACCAACCTTGAAATGTGCGTCTACCTTAGAAATGCCCTTCTAGAATAGGGAGATTTTCCCAGATCGGTGTCTTCTTGCGTGGAGTGGGTTGAATTTGCAGAAGTATCTATCTTTGATGATCTTCAACCAGTGGTCCCCTTGGTTATTCTGGAGTTGCCGCCACCATTTACCGATGAGTGCTGTGTTGAAATCTTTCAAATTGATGACACCAAATCCGCCTTGGTTGCGGGATCCTAGGCAAATTTAAATGCTGATTTAATTGCGGAAGGCATGCCTATCCTTTTAAATCTCTTTCTATTCTTAGAAACTTCTATTTTAATCAATCATGATTTATGAATCTTCCAAATTTAGGATTATTTTAAATCCTACTTGCACCCATATTTTGCACCCAAAATTTAGAAGTCTTATATTAACGAATATAATTAGCCTTGGGATGCCCCTGCATAAGTGTGCATAGTTTCCCATTTTTTGTGATAGAGAAGCCCTGAATTTGGAAAAGGGAGTGGGTTGGTGTTGGAGATAACATAGTAACTATATGGTGTACGTACATATCTCATGATGCACATATATGTTCTATCTAGTGTACAATTCTGTGAAGTCTATGTACCTCCGTATAGATACATTTGATAGCTCATATTCCTCACAAGTGTCTATAATGCCAGTTACGTGCCTAATGTCCTAAAGAAAATTTTGGTTCATTTCCGACATTTTTTCTGGAGTTATCTTAACTTAGTTTGGAACATTGTGGCTAATTCTCTTTATTATAATACTCAAATCCCATTTAACGGATAAGTTTACCATATGCCACCAGCTATTTCATGCTTATTGGGACAAGATATATCGTTTTTGCTAGTGTTTAAAAACATGGTGAGTTTCAGACCCGGACCGGCTTGTTTTCGAGTTGTCTTGCCCTAAAACTCGGAGAGAAGCACCACATCAGTTCATCTCGGCACAATAGAGTATCCTGTACCCTAGCTGGTCGTCCTCTAAAGCTTTGACGAGACATGATGGTAGATCGGAAGGGTTGGTCTTGTAGCATCTCCGAGGGAGGGCATAGTCTTATGCAGCGGCACAATGGGGCAGATCCGGCGGAGGAGGGCTTCAAAGGTTTAGATCCAGCACACGGGGGAGATCAGGCGGAGAGGATTTCGCGAAACAGATCAGGCAGAGGGGTTGGGATCATATGGCAGCATCTCTCGAATTGGAGGGATGGTGTTCGCGTTGGGTGGTGGCAGTTCTTGAAAGGGGTGAGATGGGATGGGCTTAGGGCATCTATTTTTTTTTATAATCCCTTCTACCCACCATTGGATGAATAATGGGATCCAGCGGAGCATTGTTGTTCTTGAATAATGCTAAGAGAAATATCGGAGGAACGATATCCCTGAATCCCGCCTCTCCGTTTCGTCCTTTTACAAGATAAAGAATATTTTAATGATGATCTATATATGATGTTAGAAAATGTACAGGTCTATTAACTGGTTTCGTAATATTCCTTTACACTTGGAGCTTCTGTGTGTGCTAGTAGGGACAAAGTATACTATATCTCATAGCCTCAGAGTAGCTTGGCAAGAACTGAACTTACAAGTCTTTTTTTTTACCAGGATGTAAAAGGTCCCCAAACTGTTGCATTCAATTTGCCAAATGATGAGCGCATAGTAAATGAGCGTGGAACATCGATGGTCTTGCTGAAAAATGTCTCAGAGGCCAAGTATGTATTGATTTTGTTAATCCTTCTCTGGACTTCTCTTGCTTCTTGATCTAAAAAATTTTAAGATCTCAAAGTTTGTTCATGACATTATTGGGCACACAATCGACTTGTATGTTTTTGTCGTTTTTGGATCTGTTAGAAAAAAATAGAACTCTGAATTGTATACTTGTCAGGTTTAAGCATATTCTCCAACCAATAGCTGATATATGCATTAACGAGGAGCAGAAGGAATATTTAGATTTTGAGTCCTTCTACACTCATACTATCTGCCACGAATGTTGTCATGGGATTGGACCTCATACTATAATCCTACCAAGTGGTCAACAATCCACAGTTAGATTGGTATGAATCAGCATGCAGTTCTTTTTTTTTAATCTCTGGATGCCATTGTGTATTTGACCCTGCTGTACATTCCAGATGAGTCTTATCATTCTAAATTTCTAATATATCGAGAATTTCAAGTGTGCTTAAAGTATTGCATGCTTTGCATTAAAAGGAGAAAATGTAAGAGATTGTTAAAAAGTTATGATTAGTGAGATGAAGGTATAATATCTGGGGGCACACCTCAAGTTTATTTATTTTCTTAGCTCAGAGGAGCTGATGGTTATCACAGTGGCATGCTTTTGCTTATGTAGACTCTTGTTTTGGTGGCTGTACCTCTTGAAATTTCAGGCTTGGTTTAGCTTTTCCCTTCTAAGATGCTGGGAGTATACTGATGCATCATAGTGATACTCCAGGCAGAATCAATCTTTGCTTAAATTAAGGAAGCATGTCACACACTAATAATCTTTGATTCTGTTTAGTTTGTTTTGTTTCCTTAGTTAAATTTTATATCTTAAAGACAACTTCATTATATTGATGCATGAAGATAGAGCATGTTACACTGCTAACATTGCCATTTTTGGTAAGCAATGTCATTCAAGTGACTATTTATGGTAGGTCTGTACCCTTAGTGAAAAGTTACATCATTGCTTATATCTAATGAGCCACTTCTTCCTGTGTTGTGATGCTAAGGAACTTCAAGAACTTCACTCTGCCTTAGAAGAAGCAAAAGCAGACATTGTTGGTCTTTGGGCTCTAAAATTCCTCATTAAGCAAGTTAGTAATTTCCATTTACATATCTTGTACTAATTCCATATTTTCTTGCCCATTTTGACAATCTGCACTGTTAAAATAGGTTTATTCACATCAATATAATCTTAATTAAGTGTCAAAGTTGTCTTTTTATACTGCCTATTGTTTGCCATTATGATCTCTCAGTGTTCTAGATTTTCATAGACATGTATCCTGTTAATTTTCACTCATGCAGTTGCTAACCAGTAGAGCTATTATCCTTCTAGAAAAATCTTATTGGGGCAGATATAGCTATTATCTAATAGTTTTTCCAAATTCTATTAAAAATATTTTTAGAAGATGACTAGAGTCAGTTAAGAACATGAGGCCTAATTGTTAGTTGTTACATTTGAACAAAGGAAAATTTCCTGAGTTGTATACTGTGATTTTCTTGTGTGCTAGATTCTAAATTGTTTAGGTGTCTTAATCTCATCTTATTGTACATTGTATTTTCATCAAATTCATGGAAAATGTGTGCACTTCAAGAAAGTAAAGATGGTTTTAGCCACATATTTAGATAGAAAATTAGAATTTTATTTGTGTGGCTTTACGGTTTGCCGACTGATTTATGCCTTTATACCCCATTTAAGCACGTGGGTTCTTTGTAGATTAGTTGTTTTGTAATATGTTTTGGTCTCGGATCCTTATAGCCTTTAAAGAGCCCAAAACCCATTAAAAAGCTTAGATTCTTCCTATCTTAGTTTATTTGTTAAATAAATTGGTTTGACCTGGCTGATTGCCTATGGTTTGGACTTGGTTGACATAGTTCAATTTTAGAGTTTCTGCAACAATCAATGTTTGCCAAGGCAGTTGGGCAGCCTCCAGCCGGCTTAAGTGAAGGATTGGATGGAGATACCCACTACCATTAAAAGCATGAAGAGTGTTCTTGTTTGGAGCAAATATGAGTCATCGATCAAACCAAACAAAAAGCTTCCTCTCTTGATGTGGGAACTTTGACCTCTTGCTCCTTCCACTCCCCCCATTATTTATAGGCAAGGTGGAGGTGGTTAGGGGACATTTATGGTAACTATTTTATTATCAAAATGTCTATTGTACCATCTCATCATAACTATCGGGATTTGTTTCCTTATGTTTTATTTCTTATGGGTGGTTATGCCTTCAATTTGGTTTGAGCCTTTCCATTTGTGGCTTGAGCCCTTTATGCACTTGGTCAATAGTAATTTGGTAGTGTTTTCACCGTTGGATCATTTGGTTCAGCATGTATTCATGTTTGGTAGACGTTCATGCTATCACCTTTTTCTTCTTCCTTTCCTTTTTTTTTTCTTTCTTTCCTTCTCTTTTCTTTCTTTCTTCCTTTGCTATCTTTCTTTCTTTTCTTTTCTTTTTCTTTCTTTTACCCTTTTTTTCTTCCAAGTCGGCCAGACCTAGCACTGGGGCCAGTCGGCTCAGCATTGGAGCCAGTGGGCCCTGCTTGCAGGTGGGGCCGGCTGGACCCACTTTCTGAGTCAGTTTAGGTCTGACTTTGGTCTTGTGTTGTCTTCACAGAGTCTTTAGATTTAGAAATTTTAGCCCTTTCAACTAGGGGAATTTGATGTCTATAGTTATCTTTTTATTTAGTCCAAGAAGTCTTTTCCCCCTTCAAATGATCTTTGCATAGTACATTGCTTGAATTCTCAAGATGTTCTTTTGTCTATAAAGGAAATGATGCTTTTGGTAGCCAATATTATGAGACCCTAAACTCCTAGCGAGAGGGCTAAAGACAACAGCCCGATGCTGGTCCTACTCCTAGATGACCATGCACACCATCTTCTTTTTCTTTTTTTGTTGAGAAATCCCTCTCAATGAATTCCTAGACCCCTACCTGTCTATAAGATGAAATGAACAAATACAAAGATACGGAAGAAATATCAAAACAAATTACAAATGACTTTCTCCAACTGTTCTGCTTCCTTACCTTGAAGTGGCACCTTTCACTGTTTCATTCGGATCCCTATAATCTTTAACATTGTCTCTTTATTTGTGGAAGAGTTGCGAAAAGTTGTATTGTTCCTCTCTTTCCCAATGCTCCAACAAACGACCATCATTGGAAAATCCCAGCTCCGTCTCACGAACCTTTTATCCTCTTCTTCCTCTATACTGTCCACAAAGAAAAGAGTATACCTGGTCTGCTTTTTATGTGTAATCCTCGCCTTAGATGCTCCCAGATGGGCCAGATCCCATTAGCGAATAGACAGTGTAGGAAAAGGAGGTTGGAATCTTCATTTCCATTTCCACAAAGAACAAACGATGTGTTTGTCACATTAGGGTTCTTGCTCCTTCTCAAATTGATATTGGTAAGCAGCTTATCTTTAGTAACTAACCACATGAAGATCTGAATCTTTAACGACACCTTCGTCTTCCAAAGAGCTATAGCAATGGAGCAGATAATACCTCTAGTGTTCATAAATTTGTAAAAAGAGCTTACTGTAAATTTACCTAAAGAGGCCCATCTCCACGAGGATTGATCTTACTGATCATTAATTGAGATTGGCTGAAGAAGATTCATGAGTTCTTGAACCTGCTGCAAGAGATAAGGGGGAGTATTCCTCCAAAACTTAAAATCTCATATTGGTTGACCGTTCTCCAATTTGGATTGCAATCAGCCCGTGGCATGCTTTTTGCAGGCTAAGTCATAAAGTTCGAGGTACCAATTCTTTAGGGAGCCTTCACCCAGCCATATATCCTCCCAGAAGATTGTAGATTTACCATTCCCTATGGCGAGTTTAGTGCCGCATCTATAAATTATGCCCACAACTTGTTGAACGTGGGGATGTAGGTCTGATGTATCCTAATCACGCTACATGCAAGAAATTATTTTTATCTAATTGTTTTAATTATTATGCATTTACTTTTTTGGTTTCATCACCTATCTTTGGGCAACTTTTTACATGTTTGCGAGTCTACGGTACAGGGTTGTCGTACTCGAATTGACTTTTGGGCTAGCCCATTTATTTCTTTTTCGTGAAATAACATGATGTTGCCATGCAGGATGCTAAAAAGCATCGGATGATGTATCCAATGGTGAAGACAAGCAAGCTATTAAAGCCAAATAAGAAGGTGCCCATATCAAATTTTAAGAGATTACACATGGGGCTTTAATTTTCCACGACGGGGGTGCCTTTAGCAAGCAGCAAGCCAATGACACCCTCCTTTTGTTTCCACATGAAAGATCCCTTCGGGGCCTTTTTCCCGTGAAAAAAAGCCAAACAACTTCTTTTTAAATTTTTTTTTTCTCTTCCGCGTGGTACTCCCCCGTCCCGTGGCTGCACGTCAGTATCTCTCTCCCTTTTTCCGTACGAAACCCAAGAGGGTTTCTTCTTGTGTCCCTCCTCAACATGCCTTCTCTCTAGTTCTCCCTTGTTTTTCTCTTTTGCTCTTCCATATGTGGACTACCCCTTCCTCTATTAAGAGATCGAAACCCTAGATGCAAATAGCATGTTGGATTGGGATAGAGCCTCTTGCAAGAGCTTTGAAGAAAGGTGCTTCTTCGTTCGTCATCGACCCCTTGGATTTCTTCCAGCATTGAACCCTTGTCTTCCTCGTCATCTTCTTCCCCTCGCCTTTCATCTTTGTCAGCGGAGCTTTCTTTTTCTACAGAGTTTGCTTTCATTGGTATTATCTTTCTCGCACTTTGAAAGCATCATTGGCTGTCATTGATATTCCTCTTCCATCTTTTATAGTCATTTCTTTGCCATAACCGTTACTCGTTCATCATCATTGTTAGGGCTTGGTTTGATATCTGCTTGATGATTATCTATCTTTTCATTGTCTTTGCATAAGCTTATATTACTGAATTTATTATTTGCAATGTCTCTTTGAGTTATAATTTAGCTCTATTGGTTTATTTTCTTTATGTGTCATCTTATAAGCATGTTATATTGATTAAGTTGCTAGGTCCTTGGTAAAATCTGATTTGTCTTTAACTTGGCTTTTGTGCTTCGCAACTATGTTTGCATTAAGGTCTTACAGTAATTCAAGGATTTTATCTCAATTAGCAGACTGAAGGCTGATGAATCCATATCACTTTCAATTGTGATATGCCCCATGTTGTACTATGAATTTCACATAGAACCAATTATGAATAGAAAACATGAAAAAAAAAATCCTTATAATTTACTGATATTTTTGAAGAGCAAAGAATAATATGATGGGATTGTATTTCTAACTTCATGGATCAATTGCTTGAAGTATATTCTCTTGCATTAAGAAAAATATTTTTATTTCTATGACTTTTTGGTTTAGAGAATATGATGTGTGTGCATTTATAGGGCACTTCAGATGCATCAATAGGTTCACCTGGACGTATCCCTTAAGCTTGGGTACTCGAATCCCATAAAAAATGGGAGAAATTAATCCTTATATTTTAATAGTGGAACAACAATAGGAAAGAATTAAGAAGGGATGACAAATCTCCATTTTAAAAGAGATGAGATTGGGTTGGAGCCTTGTGTTGTTAGATTAAAATAAGAAGAGGATTTATCTTTTATAAATAAGTGTAAAAAGCCATTCAGGTTCCTAAATAAGTGCTAATTTGGCATTTTTTGCTGGAATTCTTCATGCACAAGCCAACAAACCCTCTGAAGATCTGGGAAAGTAGAAAATAGCCTCTGAAGTCATCCAACATTTAGGAAAATAGAAATTCAAAATCAGATTAATACCAGAAAATGCAGAGAACTTTTGGAAGCTGGCAGGAACCCTACACTAGTTTAGTTTTAATCATATACTTTCATTTTGGAGTCCTATTACGCTTGTATTTGTTGGATGGTTGTCAATCTATATAAAGAAGGGTTGTATATATTGAACTGAGTTTTTTACCATTAGAATTGCATTTCCAGCATATTCTAATTATTGTTTTTTTTAGAAACTCCTACCCTACAGCGAATTTATTTTAAAAGACCTTGACTTTGGCCTTTTAGCTCTCCATTTTCATTTCTGTTTCTTTTTGTGGATGTCTTTTTGAGAGTTCTATAGGTAATTTGACTTCTATCAAACCTTGAGCGTCGGGGGTCAACAAACAGGCATGAAGGCATTGGAAAGTGCCTGGTTGGAACTCGTAGCTTTTCAAGTGGAGTTCCAACTCACCCGGAATACATGAAACGCTATCCGATGAGAATTTCGAGCTGCAGCGGTCGGGCATATGAAAATGCAACCAAACGGTGGGGTTTGGCGAACTCACTTGAGTTCAAATGCCACCGTTTGAAAATGCAACAACCAAACAAGCCATGAATACCATCCAAGGAAGTTCCTGCATTTTCGGCAATGAATCAGAGTTATATAACCTCCCATGTTTACCTTATTAATCTCCATGCAAAGTAGATTCTAACCCCAATCTTATAGGAATCATGGTGATGTAAGTTACTAATCTTCAAAAAGAGAAAATGTAGATTTTGTGGTCCAATACATTGAGGAAAGCTAAACGATATGATATTGGATATCAAGTTTACATGTTCTTTCTTGTAAATCAATCCAAGCTAGAACTAGAAAAGTTGTGATGAACAGGCAATACATAATATCTATGTATGCTCAGTTTAGGGGGTGTTTAGCTTCATTCTGAACTTGTCCGTCTCTATCCGCAGTTCCATATTTTAAAATCAAAGGATACTATTTGTTCCGGTGGAATGAAGGACTTCGGAATGATAGCTTATCACTCCATCCGTTTCTATGCTAACCGGAACACTGAACCACCAGATTACATTGGAAATAGGAGTTGACGGGATTACCCTCTTCTGGATGAGGTTTAAGGAACAGCAGTTCCTCATGCCAAACACCCCCTCAGTGTCAATGTGTCATCAAATATAGGCGCTTCTTAGTTTTGTTCGCTTACTCCCTCAAATACAAGGATCAGAAACGTTAGCTTATGAAATTGTATACTTTTTCCTGGAGACTTAACAGGAGTAAACTGATCAAATTTTTGGCATGCAGGCTGCTTAGATTCCTTAGAACTCTAAACCATTGGGAAACTATGAACTTGAGGAAGCAACACAAAGTTTGAAGTACATATAAAGGAAGCCCACTAGATTATTACATGATAAAGTTTTGGCTATAAAACTTTTTCTCATATATCTATATTTATCTTCTCTTGATGAGCTAGCAGTTCCAAAAGTCCGGGCATGCTTGTGTATTTGAATTCTGAACCCCTGTTTCCTTATCCATGCAACACTAATTTGTCAAGTATAAGGTGACGTGCTTTTGTAAATTATAAGGAAAGGGAACTTAGTTCATATGACAGTCCAATTTTCATATTTTGTTTGATGTTTGGACTTGAAGTTGTGATTTGTGTGTTCTACCCTTCAGTTGATTATGTTTTATCTTTTAATTATTAGATGTCATTCCTTCATTTGTAATAATGATAGCTCATACTAGTGGACCGTCTATTTTCTGGAATTGTAACAGGAATTACTTCCAAAAAGATTATTGAAATCTATGTATGTCTCTTTCCTGGCTGGATGCTTTCGCTCTATACGCTTTGGACTAGAAGAAGCTCATGGGTAACTGTGCTATCCTACAACACAATGCAATTTATGAAACTTCAACTAAGAGATAACATGAATGGCCTTGCTGACTGTAACTAATTGAAAGCAGGAAAGGGCAAGCGTTGCAATTTAATTGGTTGTACGAAAATCAAGCCTTTCTTATCCACTCAGATGGAACATTTTCTGTTGATTTCACAAAGGTAACCATATTCTGGATACTTTTTTCTATAGATATGTATCGTCCATAAAAATCTTATCAAGGTATGCGAATGGTTTCTTGTTGAAGGTTGAAGGGGCTGTTGAAAGCCTGAGCAGAGAGATCCTAATAATACAGGCTAAAGGTGATAAAGCTTCAGCAAATTCACTTCTTCAGGGATATGCAAAAATGACACAACCATTGCATACTGCATTAGAAAAACTAGAAAGAGTTCAGGTATGGGTGGGTATCTCTCATATATTGCTATGGATGCGTGTTTTGTATCAAGTAACCTTATTTTTCGTTTGGGATTAGCTAAATTTTCATGCAAACAGTATTTGTTCTACCAATAAAAATGCTATATCTATTCTTAATTATCTAGTTTGAAAGCCTGCTTGCACCCACAAATTTGAATCACTAAGCTAGGATCAAATTCCAACCAAGGCAGAAATTTGAATATTTTATGTAAATTTGGCATTTTTCAATATTACAAGTCATGGGACAGTTTGAATTAGCAAAATCTAATGTTATTCAGGTACTATAGTATGACTATACACATGTTCATAAGCAGTGATATGATGCAAAACAGTTCGAATTTGCAAAATCTAACCATACCAATACGTCCGAAATGATCCTAGTACCTAAGATCCATACAAATTTGAATCACTAAGCTAGGATCAAATTCCAGCCAAGGCAGAAATTTCAATATTTGATGTAAATTTGGCATATTCTAAGAGCTGGGTATGGATAGTTCTAAGTTACTTGGTTCTTCCTAGTTGTGATAATACATCGAAGGGGTAAAGGTTCTATGGTGAAGAGTAGGTCACTATACCGGAAAGGATAATTTCAACAAGTATTGGGCCATGTAGATACAACACACCCCAAAACCGGGTTGTAAAGGGAGGTCCACAGAGGGTAATATAAAGCGGGCGATTGGTGCCCCCTTTACCGATGTGGGACTAACCGGTGGACTTCAGTCTGCCCACATCCATTTCTATTATGTTTCTTTGTTGGGCCATTGTGATTCTTTTACTTAAAACAGGAAAAGACATGCAATCCAATTTTGATATAAATAAATGTTTTCAATTGTTTTTATTTCACTCTTCGTTCTTCTTCAGCACTGCATGTGCCTCCTGAATGCTAATCCCATTCTTCTTCTACTTTTTTTTTTTTATTTTCAGGTACCTGTTGATATTTCTCCAAAATTTGCTGTGGTAGATAAAATACTGGGCGCGATACATTGAGAAGGTGAGGGGTTTTGGGGGAAAGAAGGATCATTTCCTCACAAATGGTTGTCATGGCCAGTGATGTTTAACAGACATTGATTTCATTCTTCATTTCCTAGAGAGAGAGAGAGAGAGAGAGAGAGCTACCTGCAAATAATCAATACAGTTTGGTATCTAATACTTTTCTCCTACAATCAACTATAGAGTTTAATCATTGCATCCTATAATTCTCAAGTTTTTTTGACTACAGTATTCATTACAAAGCTTGTTTTCTCTAATGCCTAAACAAATAACTGCAACCTAGCAAAGAGAGAGAGGACCTCCGACCGCCACTTTCTAGTTTCGGGCAACCCAACTAGCGCGATCGATGAATCCTCCTTCACCCTCCAAACCTTCCCCCTCCCCATTCATCCTCCTTCACTGGCAGACAACCCAACTGGCGCGATCGATGAATCGCACCCAGTCCCAAGGCCCCCTACCAGCACCAGCAGGCACTGGGACTCAGCCCTGATGCTGTCGTTGCCCCCCGTACTCCCCCTTCCACTCCGACGGCCAACCCAACGGCGGGTGAACTGGTAACAGCAGGCACTCTGGCCCAGTGCTTTTCACTCAGCCCTGAGTGCTTTACTTTGGTGTTAAGAGCCTGTTTGATGATGGCAAGATGCCATGATGCTTTTCAGACTCAACCCTTGTGGTATCATCAAAAGCTCATAAATCAATAAGAAAAAGAAGGGTTGCTTTCTCTTTGTACTGAAACTTGGAATTGTTATTGGAGAAAAAATTTTGTTGGAAAACCCTTAACCCAAACTAGGGTTTAAGGGTCTATATACAATCCAGAAGAAACAAGGAAACAAATGAGTCCCGCACAACGGGAACGGTCAGAGCTCGCTTGAGCGGGCGAAATTACTCGAAGCTGGTACTTGCTATCCAGGTCGAGGTTGCCCGGATGAAGCTCGGGGGGTGACCGGACGAAATCCCCGGCAGAGGCTTACTCAGCCCTCTCGGGTGCCTAGGTGAAACCAGCCGGCACCCGGGTGAACATGGCTCGACTTTACTGTCAACAATTGGATCGTTTGGCTGAGCAAGTTGTTTGATCATTTTCATGTTGGCATAAAATCATTAACTAGGGGGTGAATCGGTTCGAAACCGACCTATTTAGGCAAAACCCAAATCGATCCAACCTACAACCTAGGTTGGTTTTGAGAAATTTCAATTCGATCCAAACCAATTTGAGACTGAAATCCAATCCAATTAAAGCTGGTTTGGTTTGGTTTGGATTGGATGATCAGTTTGGGCTTTGAACCATATGCTTGCTAGGTTTTTCTTTATTTTTTTTTGAACCTAGTTTCAATTTTAAAATAATTATTTCAAACGTTATAAAATGAGACTACCTAGATTCCATTGCAATGACTAGAAAAAAATAGGACTTAAATTATAACAACTACCATTATGTTCATTTCGACAATATTCATATCTATAAAATATTAAAAACTACAAAATTTGGTTCGGTTCGGTTTAAATTGGTTTTAAATGTGCAAATTCGATAACCGATCCAATCATATTGGTTTTTTAAAATCCTGATCCAATCCGATCCATTGAGTGTGCTGAAATCGATCAAAATCAATCAGTTTGGTTTGGATCCTACACACCCCTATCATTAACTGAGGGAAGTGCCAAAGCAGAAACTCACAATGTCCATCGCCAGTGAGACTTTAATGTTACCAAAGAAGCTTAAGTCGAACATTGGATCGGTTTAAAGCAAAGAACCATTTACCATTATAGCTATAACAGTATGGAGCCATGTTGCAGTCAATTGTTTTTTTTTTGGTATTGTCAAGGTGGAGGTCACAAGAAGACCCCCATGGAGGCACCACATGCCGGCGCTAACAGGGACGACCACACCTGGTCGAAAACCAGGCCACCAACAAACAACAGGTTGCTACTAAAAAAAAGGAGATAAACAGCCGCACCCCGACAAACCATCCTGCCACACCCGGCGAGAACCCCAGATCCGGGGAAAACACAGCAAAAGAATCCATAGAAAACATCCACAAAAAGAGGAAACCAGAACAAAAAAGAGACGATCATCGCCAGAACCCACAGATCGGCTAAGAAGTTGGAGTCGCAAACGGATCCGTCGCCCTGCCAACGAGTCGCTGCCGCCGCCGCATCGCCAGAAGCCGCTCACCTGCCAGAGGAGAAGTTCCGGACAACCATCGGTAGAGATCCTCACACCAAGGCCAGATCCAGCCATCCGTCTGAAGCCGGCAAGAACATCGACCCCGACGTCGAAAGAGGACCGCCAACCGCCGAGGAAGGTAGCGTCGTACGACCCTGGATCTTCGAGAGTACAAAACGCCGCCTGCCGGGATGCCCTACTTACAAAGGGGAGGAAGAGAGGCCAGATCTCACCCCCGATGCTGAGTAGAACCAAGTCCCAACCTCTCCGTCGCCTCCGGTGGCGCTCGAGGATGACAGGAACCCATTCCCGAAACCCTAACCCAAAAGATTAAAAGGGGGGGGGGGGGGGGGGGGGCAGAGACGCACCGGGCCTTAATCGGATCCACCTGAGTCATGTTGCAGTCATTTAGCGTGGGGGTTCTCACTCGAACCTGAATAGTCAGGCCGAAGCTATTAGGCTTCAATTAGCCCTCTGTTGATCACGTCTAGCTACAACCCGACCCGACTTACTTACACTAGCTAGTTGCCACGCATTCTAATTTATGGTTCACCTCCGTGTGGTCCATATTATGAGAGTTATAGCAGTCCTAGGAAATTTGATCGGCGTCTTATAGTTGTCATATTCTCTATGCTATCAAAATCGGGACTAGCCGACTAGACCTCAGTCATCATTTTGCTAAACCCCGACTAGGCAACACGTCCTTGGAGCTAGGCAGAACCCGACTAATTCCCGATTGGGCACCCGAATAGTCATTCGACTTATGTTAGTACTTGTCGACGTTATCTTGATAGAGTGGATTATGACATTATGTTTTTTTTTTCTGAGATTATACAACTATGATACTGAAGAGCAAACTCTGATCGAAAACTTAGATATAATTCAAACCAACCAAAATTGCTTGAAACTTCCAGAACACAATATACTATTTAATTCTGCCTCTTAAAAAGCACGTTTCTATTTTTAAAAAAAACATATCAGTATCGGTCCGTACTGGTCGGTATCGGCCTGAACTTATACATGTCAATGTGTCATCAAATATAGGCGCTTCTTTGTTTTGTTCGCTTACTCCCTCAAATACAAGGATCAGAAAGGTTAGCTTATGAAATTATATAGGGTGCGTTTGGCATTGGTTTTGAAATTTTAGGTTTTGATTTTGGAATACCAAGAACTAGTTTTGTGCAAAACCAGTTTTAGCTTATCGAAAACCAGTTCTAGAATTATCAACATTTGAGCATTTGGCAATAAAACCAGTTTTGAACCTAAAACTAGTTTTGTAGTTATTTTTCTAAAATGTTCTCTCCAATATTCTCTCTACGATATTTTCTTTTTCTACAATATTTTCTCTCCAACATTACCTCTATGATATTTTCTCTCTATAATATTTTCTCTTCTCTCTACGTCATTTTCTATCAAAAATACTCTCATTCTACAATATTTTCTCTCTACAATATTTTCTCTCTAAAATATACTTATTCTATAATATTTCTCTCTCTAAAATATTCTCTTGCTATTAGATTTTCTCTCTCTAAAAATATTCTCTCTATAACACTTTCTCTAATATTTTTTCTCTACAATATTATTTCTCCTCTCTACCCCATTTTTTTTTCTCTATAATATTTTCTCTCCTTCAGTTTCTCTTTAAATATTTATTCTTTAAAATATTTTGTCTTTACAATATTTTCTCTCTCTAAAATATTTTTTTTTGTACAATGCTTTTTCTCTATATAATATTCTCTTTCTACAACATTTTCTCTTTACAATATTTTCTCTTTATAAAATATTATCTTTCTATAACATTTTTTCTATCTGCAATATCTTCGATCTCTTTCAACAATATTTTTTTCTATCCCATTTTTTCTCTATGATATTTCTTCTGTATAATATTTTTTCCTCTTTATGTCATTTTCTCTTACTACAATATTTTCTCTTTCTAAAATATTCTCTCTTTATAATATTTTCTCTCTAAAATATTCTCTTTCTATAAAATTCTCTCTAAAATATCATATTCTACAATGTTTTCTCTCTACAACATTTCTCTCTCTAAAATATTATCTTTGTATACTATTTTCTCTCTCTAAAATATTATTTCTATAATATTTTCTCTTTTGAACATTTTCTCTCTCTATGATATCTTCTCTCTCTATAATTAATATTTTTCTCCTCTCTATGTTATTTTCTCTCTCTATAATATTTCTTTTCTAAATTTTACTCTCTATAATATATTCTCTCTCTAAAACTTTCTCTTTCTATAATATTTTATCTCTATAAAATATTCTTTTTCTACAATATTTTCTCTTTCTACAATATTTTTCTTTCTAAAATATTCTCTCTAAATATTCTCTTTCTACAATATTTTCTCTTTCTAAAATATCATATTTCTACAAAGTTTCCGCTCTATAACATTTCTCTCTCTAAAATATTCTCTTTTTATAATATTTTCTCTCTCTAAAATATACTATTTCTATTATATTTTCTCTTTCTATGATATCTTCTCTCTCTATTATTAATATTTTTCTTCTCTTTATGTTTTTTTCTCTCTCAATAATATTTTCTATCTAAACTACTCTCTATAACAAATTCTTTCTCTAAAATATTATCTTTCTATAATATTTTCTCTATAATATTTCTTCTCTATAATATTTTTTATCTTCAATATTTTCTCTCACTACATATTTATTTATTTAATACTCTCTAACTATATTCTTCTCTTTAGAATTTTCTCTCTCTATAATATTTTTATATTTATCATATATTTTATCTAAAGTATTCTCTCTATAATAATTTTCTCTGTCTATAATATGATATGTATATATTCTCCTGGTTTTAATTTTTTCTCTTTACAATAGTTTCTCTCTACAACATATATGTTATTCACAATAATTTCTCTTAATTATTGTTTTGCCTTCTTGCCTCAAGAACCCAAAAGAAGAACCCAAAAGCAGTAAATTTCTGCTTTTGGGTTTTGATGATTTTCTGATTTTGGTTTTGGAAAACCAATTTTCTAATCGAATCCCAAACGCACTAAAATCTTTTACCAAAACCAGTTTGGCAAGCGGAACTAGTTTTTATGCAAAACTAGGCCTCCAAAACCAATGCCAAACACACGCATAGTTTTTCCTGGAGACTTAACAGGAGTAAACTAATCAAATTTTTGGCATGCAGGCTTAGATTCCTTAGAACTCTAAACCATTGGGAAACTATGAACTTGAGGAAGCAACACAAAGTTTGAAGTACATATAAAGGAAGCCCACTAGATTATTACATGATAAAGTTTTGGCTATAAAACTTTTTCCCATATATCTATATTTATCTTCTCTTGATGAGCTAGCAGTTCCAAAAGTCCGGGCATGCTTGTGTATCTGAATTCTGAACCCCTGTTTCCTTATCCATGCAACACTAATTTGTCAAGTATAAGGTGATATGCTTTTGTAAATTATAAGGAAAGGGAACTTAGTTCATATGACAGTCCAATTTTCATATTTTGTTTGATGTTTGGACTTGAAGTTGTGTATTTGTGTGTTCTACCCTTCAGTTGATTATCTTTTATCTTTTAATTATTAGATGTCATTCCTTCATTTGTAATAATGATAGCTCATACTAGTGGACCGTCTATTTTCTGGAATTGTAACAGGAATTACTTCCAAAAAGATTATTGAAATCTATGTATGTCTCTTTCCTGGCTGGATGCTTTCACTCTATACGCTTTGGACTAGAAGAAGCTCATGGGTAACTGTGCTATCCTACAACACAATGCAATTTATGAAACTTGAACCAAGTAGAAATAACATGAATGGCCTTGCTGACTGTAACTAATTGAAAGCAGGAAAGGGCAAGCGTTGCAATTTAACTGGTTGTACGAAAATCAAGCCTTTCTTATCCACTCAGATGGAACATTTTCTGTTGATTTCACAAAGGTAACCATATTCTGGATACTTTTTTCTATAGATATGTATCGTCCATAAAAATCTTATCAAGGTATGCGAATGGTTTCTTGTTGAAGGTTGAAGGGGCTGTTGAAAGCCTGAGCAGGGAGATCCTAATAATACAGGCAAGAGGTGATAAAGCTTCAGCAAATTCACTTCTTCAGGGATATGCAAAAATGACACAACCATTGCATACTGCATTAGAAAAACTAGAAAGAGTTCAGGTATGGGTGGGTATCTCTCATATATTGCTATGGATGCGTGTTTTGTATCAAGTAGCCTTATTTCTCGTTTGGGATTAGCTGAATTTTCATGCAAAAAGTATTTGTTCTACCAATAAATATGCTATATCTATTCTTAATTATCTAGTTTGAAAGCCTGCTTGCACCCACAAATTTGAAGCACTAAGCTAGGATCAAATTCCAACCAAAGCAGAAATTTGAATATTTTATGTAAATTTGGCATTTTTCAAGATTACAAGTCATGGGACAGTTTGAATTAGCAAAATCTAACGTTATTCAGGTACTATAGTATGACTATACACATGTTCATAAGCAGTGATATGATGCAAAACAGTTCGAATTTGCAAAATCTAACCATACCAATGCGTCCGAAATGATCCTAGTACCTAAGATCCATACAAATTTGAATTACTAAGCTAGGATCAAATTCCAGCCAAGGCAGAAATTTGAATATTTGATGTAAATTTGGCATATTCTAAGAGCTGGGTATGGACAGTTCTAAGTTAACTTGGTTCTTCCTAGTTGTGATAATACATCAAAGGGGTCAAGGTTCTATGGTGAAGAGTAGGTCACTATACCGGAAAGGATAATTTCAACAAGTATTGGGCCATGTAGATACAACACACCCCAAAACCGGGTTGTAAAGAGAGGTCCACAGAGGGTAATATAAAGCGGGCGATTGGTGCCCCCTTTACCGATGTGGGACTAACCGGTGGACTTCAGTCTGCCCACATCCATTTCTATTATGTTTCTTTGTTGGGCCATTGTGATTCTTTTACTTAAAACAGGAAAAGACATGCAATCCAATTTTGATATAAATAAATGTTTTCAATTGTTTTTATTTCACTCTTCGTGCTTCTTCAGCACTGCATGTGCCTCCTGAAAGCTAATCCCATTCTTCTTCTACTTTTTTTTTTTATTTTCAGGTACCTGTTGATATTTCTCCAAAATTTGCTGTGGTAGATAAAATACTGGGCGCGATACATTGAGAAGGTGAGGGGTTTTGGGGGAAAGAAGGATCATTTCCTCACAAATGGTTGTCATGGCCAGTGATGTTTAACAGACATTGATTTCATTCTTCATTTCCTAGAGAGAGAGAGAGAGAGAGCTACCTGCCAATAATCAATACAGTTTGGTATCTAATACTTTTCTCCTACAATCAACTATAGAGTTTAATCATTGCATCCTATAATTCTCAAGTTTTTTTGACTACAGTATTCATTACAAAGCTTGTATTCTCTAATGCCTAAACAAATAACTGCAACCTAGCAAAGAGAGAGAGGACCTCCGGCCGCCACTTTCTAGTTTCGGGTAACCCAACTAGCACGATCGATGAATCCTCCTTCACCCTCCAAACCTTCCCCCTCCCCATTCATCCTCCTTCACTGGCAGACAACCCAACTGGCGCGATCGATGAATCGCACCCAGCCCCAAGGCCCTACCAGCACTAGCAGGCACTGGGACTCAGCCCTGATGCTGACATTGCCCCGCGTACTTCCCCTCCCACTCCGACGGCCAACCCGACGGCGGGTGAACTGGTAACAGCAGGCACTCTAGCCCAGTGCTTTTCACCCAGCCCTGAGTGCTTTACTTTGCTGTTAAGAGCATGTTTGATGATGGCAAGATGCCATGATGCTTTTCAGACTCAACCCTTGTGGTATCATCAAAAGCTCATAAATCAATATGAAAAAGAAGGGTTGCTTTCTTTTTGTATTGAAACTTGGAATTGTTATTGGAGAAAAAAGTTTGTTGGAAAACCTTAACCCAAGCTAGGGTTTAAGGGTCTATATACAATCCAGAAGAAACAAGGAAACAAATGAGTACCGCGCAATGGGAACCGTCATAGCTCGCCTGAGTGGGCGAAATTACTCGAAGCCGGTACTTGCTATCCAGGTCGAGGTCGATGCCGGTACTTGCTATCCAGGTCGAGGTCGATCGGACGTAGCTCGGGGGGTGACCAGACGAAATCCCCGGCAGAGGCTTACTCAGCCCTCTCGGGTGCCTGGGTGAAACCAGCCGGCACCCGTGTGAACATGGCTCGACTTTACTGTCAACAATTGGATCGTTTGGCTGAGCAAGTTGTTTGATCATTTTTCAGTTGGCAACAAATCATTCAGACATTAACTGAGAGAAGTGCCAAGCAGAAACTCACAATGTCCATCGCCAGTGAGACTTAACGTTACCAAAGAAGCTCAAGTCAAACATTGGGTCGGTTTAAAGTAAAGAACCATATACCATTATAGCTATAACGGTATGGAGCCATGTTGCAGTAATTTTTTTTTTTTTTGGGATTGTCAAGGTGGTCACAAACAGACCCCCATGGAGGCGCCACATGCGGCGCTAACAGGGACGACCACACCTGGTCGAAAACCAGGCCACCAACACCGGTAGACAACAGATTGCTAACGCAGCATACCAAACAAAAAAACCTTAAAAAAAAGACAAACAGCCGCACCCCAACGAACCACCCCGCCACACTCGGCGAGAACCCTAGATATAGAGAAAACACAGCAACATAACACATAGAAAACATCCACAAAACGAGACGAAACCAGAACAAAAAATAGGTGATCATCGCCAGAACCCGCAGATCGGCTAAGAAGTTGTCGCCAACGGATCCGCCGCCCTGTTGACGAGCTACTGCTGCCGCATCGCTAGGAGCCGCTCACCGGCCAGAGAAAAAGTTCTGGACAACCACCGGCAGAGATCCTCACGTCGGGGCCAGATCCAACCATCCATCTGAAGCTGGCAAGAACATCGACCCCAACGCCGGAAGAGGACCGCCAACCGCCAAGGAAGATAGCGCCGTACGACCCTGGATCTCCGATCACAAAACGCCGCCTACCGGGGACGCCCTACTTACAAAGGGGAGGAAGAGAGGCCAGATCTCACCCCCGGTGTTGAGTAGAACCAAATCCCCGTCGCCTCCGGCGGCGCTCGAGGAGGCCAAGAACCCACTCCCGAAACCCTAACCCAAAAGAGGGGGGGGGACAGAGGCGCATCGAGCCTTGATCTGATCCACCTGAGTCATGTTGCAGTCATTTAGCGTGGGGTTCTCACTGGAACCTGAATAGTCAGGTCGACGCTATTAGGCTCCAATTAGACCTCTGTTGATCATGTCTAGCTACATCCCGACCCAACTTTCTTACACTAGCTAGTTGCTCCGTTACACGCATTCTAATGAGGCAAGTATGTGTCTCATTATGGTTCACCTCCATGTGATCCATATTTTGGGAATTTTTTCGGCCTCTTATAGTTGTCATAGTCCCAATGCTATCAAAATTGGGACTAGCCAACTAGACCTCAATCATCATTTTGCTAACCCCAGCTAGGTCAAATGCCCTCCTGAAAGCTAGACAGATACTAGGGGTGGCAATGGGTCGGGTTCGGGTTGGGTTGAGACATAGGTATAAGGGCAAAACACCCAACCCGAACCCGACCCGTTTAATAAACGGGTCAAAAACTTAAACCCAAACCCGACCCGCCTAATAAACGGGTTGACCCGACCCGACCCGACCCGTTTAGTGTCGGGTCGGGTCGGGTCAAGACAAGTCGGATTGGGCCGAGTTTGATCGGGTTGGCTCGGGTCGAGTCGGGTTGACACGACCCATTTGGTAAACAGGTCAAGTCGGGTCAATCGGGTTATAAGTACAAATCCGAACCCGACCCATTAAATAAATGGGTCAATCGGGTCGACCCGTTTATGACCCGAACCCGTTTAGGCCAAACCCAAACCAGCTAACTTCGGGTCGGGTTCGGGTTGGCATGTCGGGTCAAGGATTGCCACCCCTAACAGAAACCGACTAATCCTCAATTGAGCCCTGACTAAACCCAAATAGTCCTCGCCTTATGTTAGTACTTGTCGACATCTGGATAGAGTGGATTATGACATTATGTTTTTTTTTTTTTTGAGACTATACCACTTTGATACTCGAAGAGTGTCCACTTTATCAGAAAAAGGAAGAGCAAACTCTGATCGAAACTTAGATATAATTCAAACCGACCAAAATTGGCTTCAAACTTCCCGAACGCAATATACTATTTAATTGTGCCTCTTAAAAAGCACGTTCCTATTAGAATAAGTCGCCTAAACTCACTTCTAAAAATCACCAGAAAATTGGACTGAAAATTACAACATAGATAAGAAATCGAAAAAAAGACTCTAGAAATGACCCTCTCTCCTCTTTCCTCTTCCCTGCGGTACCTCTTCTTGTCCACCATTCAACCATCTATGTATTTTATGTCCACATACACACCATTTTCTTCTTTTTCTCTACTATTAGCATCTAATCATAGATATTAAACCAATCTGACCCAATTCTGATCAATTTCGTTAGAAACTGACCCAATTCTATATGAAACTAGCCATTTCTGATCAATTCTATATGAAACTAGCCCAATTCTGATCAATTTCGTTAGAAACTGACTGAATTATGTATGGGACTGGCCCAATTCTGATCAGTTTTGTATGAAATTTACCCAATTCTGTTCAAAACTGGCCCAATTCTATACGAAACTGACCCAATATTTAAAAATTCTGCAGCTACATAGAGTGTTGTCATTGCACTTCCTCTCCCCTTATTCTTCGGTCTATCGTATAACCTTCTTCGTCTTGACCACCTTCTTTCTCCTTCATTCTTCATCCACTATCCATGTGTCCATGTACTTGATATTTCTCTTCTTCCCCTTGAAATCTTCTTTATTCTTCTATCTTTTCGTCTTCTCGAGTTATCCTCCTCATCCCCTTCTATTCTCCTCTCGTTCAGGGCTGATTACGTGTCAAGAGCTTCTTCGAAGATAACGCAATCACCGGACCAAGAACAGATTGCAACAGGGGTATAATCTTTCCTTCTCGTTTGATATTGCTAATTTTATATCCACAAATCCTTTGGGGCTTGTTTTATATGTGCTGTTTATGCTTGTGGCCTTTATTCTTTATTGCACATATGTTCTTTCATGCCAAAAGTCTTGTATCAAGTTCTATAAGGATAATTCTTAAGGTCTGAACAAAAAATCGCAGTAAAACTTCAAGAAGAGTGCAATCATCTTTCGAATGTTTGCTGCCCTCATCGTAAACAGCGCACTAAACTTGGAGTTTGGCACCTAATTTGGACCTCATCAGTTTCCCTAAGTAGCTACATGTATAATCTATCTAGTACCCCCATCAAAATTGATGCAGAATAATCAAACAGAGAACGCTCTAATTCTTAAAGATTGATGTCAAGGAGTAATAAAAAGGAAACCTTGAATTTGAACAAGTGTACTATATACGGATGTAGGGACTTTTCTACTTATTGGAATTGTGGAGCAGATCAAAGACTAAAGTGTGAAAGTGAAATATAGTAGAGAAAAATATAACAGGAAGATGGGTTTGACATCGAGATTACGGATCTAGTGGACAAACTATGGTTTGATGAGTTTAAACATGAAAGTAAATCAAACTACTGGTTTGCTGGAGTTTCTCGCACGTCTGATTTTCTCATAATAATGAACAAGTAATAAGTTAAAAAATTGAGAAAACAAAATGGGATCACGGAACAAATGTTGGGGCTTAAAAAGTTTAAGAGAGAACCCGCTGGAGTCAGCACCACGAATGAAGACTAGAAATCAGCACCTATCATGGAGTCATCATCTTCAAAAGATAAAGCATTAACACTACCTCGAAGAAAGAGAAGAAAATCTCTAATATCATATTTATAAAAAAAATGTCAATTCCTAACTCCCCTTACATGAGTACATAGACTCTCAAACCAACTGCAGACTCAATGCTAATGGACTTGAGACTTCCTTAACCTAATTATCCTACTAAATTATAACTCTTCACTTCCCTGCTAGAATAGGGCTAACACTTCAAAAATTGACCAGACAAATAGGTCTGAATATTAAAATAAAATAAGCAACCAAAAGAACTTTAAAACTCGCGCTAAAGTAAATGACTTCACTAGAAACTCTTTTATTATATAAGAGTCATATCGCATTTAGGATTTCTAATTTGAGCAGGAAACCTAATTCGCTAAGGAATCCCTAAAGAATCTTATTTTATGTAATAATGCTATTGGGGTAGAAATCATGTCCTAACCAAAAATCCATTGAGCCAGGTATCCAAGATGAATATCGAATCCTAACTGAATTAGCAAACCTAAATCTGCCAATACTAGTGCCGTGCATGCATGAAAAAAGTTAGGGTCAATGTTAGGTTGGAAAAAATAATCCGAATTGAATTAGTAATCCTATAAAATTTAAGATACCATTTTTTCATTCCAATTTGCATGGTTTACTTCAGTTATGCAAGAACTCACCTAACGTAGGCAAGGGAGGACCTCCAATAGGTTTTGGAGGGATTTAGGGAAAATCTAAAATTAGGACAGGCTGGACAGTAAGGGGTATTTTTGTCTTTTCGGGTTGATCAGTTTTTCCAATCCAACAAAATTTGGTGGGGGTGAAGTTCTTGATGTGAGGAAGGACCGGTCAAAATCGGAGGTCAATCGGATCACTAGATCTAAACTTACGGTTGAAACTGTGAGCAGCTTTTGTAAAAACAGCAAACAGTTTTTAATTAAAAGAGAGCAAAATCTTCATATGTTAATCTAAAAAAAAAAACAAAACAAGACCGCAGGGTCACATATCGATCAGTGATCGAGTAACGGTTATTTGAGCACTTTTTTGATGATTGGAAGGGCTTGCGGAAGGGGAATGACAGCGGAGAAAATGGATTAAAAGAAGATAATGGATAAATAAATAAGAGAAAACAAAACAAAACAAAAGGGAAAAGATATAGCCTGGATAAAAGATTCGTCATGGATGCAAGGAATCGTCGCCAAATCCTCTTGCGGAGCAAAGGGCGATCGATGGAATCATCGGATCCTTTGAAATCTTAAACTAGAAGGTCGCCTAGGCGAACCTAGGCGGCCGCCTAGTGAAAACCGCCCACTTAGGCGCCCAAGGGTCCAAAACACCTAGGCACCCGCCTATGCGATGTTTTGACTACAAAACTCCAAGCAAGAACTTTATCTTCTTTCTCCTCTAATCTTCGACACCCACTAAAGGAAAAAAGAGGCTTATATAACCCTACGGTTAACTCAGTTGACAAAAGTCAAGTTTTGCCCAAACTGGAAGGGATTAGACCCCTCCAAGTGAGCCAAAACCGTCTATGAGAAGGTTCAGCCCGTACCTGGAGTAAATCGTCTGAACAAGTGTTCAGATGCCTTACTATGCAGTTCGAACAGTCGTTCGGACGGACTCAGAAATTCCCTGATTGTGTCTTGAACATTAGAACAATCGTTTAAACACCCTACACCAAAAGGCCAAAGTCGTCCGGAAGACAAGAACAATTTGAACGGCTCCTTAGACATCTGAACGCGTATTCGGACGCCCAAACACTAGCGTCTGAACAATTGTTCGGACCCCTAGTGTGGACTTCCAATGCTTAGAAAATTCCAAGTGTTGGACTCTCTTGACCGAAAATCCGATGAAACCAAAATCATTTTTCAAGCATAAGATAATGCTTTATTTCTTAAAGCAATAACTCTAAAGAGAATCATTTTAAAATGGCATCAAATCATCGAAAAGTGCATTACGATAAAAGCGATAAAAACTTGCGCGAATCGATACTATCAAGAAACCCTAGGCTATGCTTGCAAATATGAACCAACGCACGTCTCTCAGGTGAGCAGCTAAGGTCATGTGATGGACTATCGAGTCTTCAGATGTTCTTGAAAACACCGCAATGCACTTGACTAATCTTCATGAAGGCGAGCGCTTTCACGACCCAGGAGAACGGAGTTGCATGTAATTTTTCACACAACGGTTTGAACACACATATTAAGCCAACAAAGATGAGACCCCGCAAGCGATAACACTTACATATTTCTATATAGTCTCAAATCCACCCAATCCTTGGTTTATGCCATCATGCACCACAACCTTAGGTTCATATTGCTAAGATTTTATCATGTGCATCTAAACCATGCTTAACCCCTACTAACAACAATCTACAAAAGTCAGTTTTCACACTTCAAACTAGTGTTTTTAAGCCATCATACATTCTCAAACCCTTCGACACAACTAAGCCCCTCTCCTTAGTAAGATTATCATTGGCCTTGTCCATGCACATGTCCAGGACATCTCTGTCAATTACAACCACGGTTCGAAATTTCCATTTCGGTCAATATTTCGACCTCCTGGAAAATGGAAATATTTCGTGGAAATATTTCGACAGTGTGGAAATATTGTGATTTGATGGAAATGGTGGAAATATTGATTTTTTAATGGAATTTTTGAATGAAACTCTGGATAGTCATAAACTAAGTATAGATACACGTTTTAGAACACTCAGATAATATTTATACCCTATCTACGGGTGTAGAGCATCACAAAGCATGTATTTAGTATTTGAGTCTGTGAGTCTTGTGCAGTCTTGTTTGGTCCTGTTTTGATCTATGTTTTTAAAATGCTTTTTAATCGTTTTTGTGGAGAAAAATATTTCCAAAATAAAGATTAGTTGATTGTTAAATTAATGCTTCAAACGATTTTGAAAATGAACTTAAAACAAGAAAGTTGTGCAAGTTTGAAATCGTGCAAAAATTATGCTGAAATGCAAAACACTGTTTTTTTACTAAGTCTGAAAAAATGAGTTTTTATAAAGAAAAGTTTTTATACATTCAAAATTTTCTTTGACGGACCATGGTTTTCTAGATGTACTTGTAGTTCTACATCTTGTGGAATTTTTTGAGCTAAAAATGAGTTGATTTAACCACTTTTCTCAACATACAAATTTTATGAAAAACCGAAAAAACTGTTTTCTCCTACTAAAACTGAAAACCTACTTTTTGATTCACTTGGTTTTCGATTTTTTTGATATTTTTATTGAATTTAAATGGGGGGGTATTTGCTTATTTACATATAATAACTTAAAGTAAATGGAGAAAATAAAAATTAAGTAAGACGACATTTACTTAAATGTTATTATATGTAAATAAGCTGCTGAAACCGAAACCCCCAGTCCCCTTTCATAACCAGTCAGTCCCAACATTTCGGTGTTAAAATCCCGAAATTTCCCGAAATGTCTCGAAATTTTCCGAAATGTCTCGAAATATCCACGAAATATCGCGATATTTCGTGGCAACAAATATATCGCACGAAATATCGCGATATATCGCGATATTATCGTGATTCCTATTTCGTTCGATATCACAATACAAATTTCGTGCCGAGGTTTGAGAAAACCGAAATATTTCGCGATATTTCGCGAAATATGTCGAGATTTAGTACCTTGATTACAACATTTATCCTCTATTGATACCATATGCTAAACTTCTTCAATTGAAATCATTTGCCACTACTATTTATAGTTTATCTAATATCTAAGGTATGCTCATTAAATTATACTCAAGTTTTTCTACCGCTAAATCATCATGTTTATGTGATTGTTTTTCAAATATCCATTAGATCTTATTGGAAAATTGATAGAATTAATTTAATATGTATTTCACCATTCAAATGTAATTGTACATAATGGAAAATAAGTTATTATAGTTTTAAAGCACAACTAAAGATTTCAAAACACTACAACTACTTATGAAGGATTGAGAGTTTGTGTTAAGGTTCGGGTTTGGCCCAAGCGAAAAAAAGATTCGACCAATTCAGGCTCGAGTTCGGGTTAGGCTTGTTTGGTTGCTTTGGAAAAATTTATAAAACATCATAAAAAGTTAGAAATTCATGTCCGATTCAACTAATTCGGGTCACGTCAATTGGATATGATTAAGCCAATTCGAGTTTAATTGAGAGTTGATTCGGCTAAATCAAGTATGATTCAACCTCTTTAGTATCTAATCAAGCCGATTGGTAGAAACAGATTCGAGCTAGAACACATTTTAGTTTTGCACGGCTGTTTCACTTCGGAATTCAGATCTGCAAAAATCTGAACTAAACACTTTTGGTTCAAGAGAGGAAATGTAGCCGATCTTGGTTACAAACAAAATCTATCTTCATTATCATGTTTAGTTTTATAGCACTTTATGTTACGTTTCCATCTCTTGTCTCCAGTCAAAGATATGATGGTTAGATCTATGTTTATTTAATTTAGCATGGCAGACTATCCTATGGTGGAGGATTGTCGCACCCCACTAGATGAACAGACTTAGACCGTTTATCACTTAGGTTATTTTAATGAGATGATATCCTTCAGAATCCAGAGGATGCACTAGAAGCCAACAAGAAGCACTAAATGGGGGGCCCACAAGGGCCAAACCTTACTACCCCCCCTCCCTCTTTTTCTTCATACAAGATCTTGCACAAGATCCTTTTTCCTATGAAAAAGGAGGTCGTGGCCTCCTCTGTGTCACATCCACCCACATCTCCTCTTTCTTGTGTTCTTTCTCAAGGAATGCCACTCTCCTCTCTTTGGGCCTCGCTCTCTCCCTCTTATTGCCTTATTGGAAACCTAAGACTATAAAAAGAAGAGGAAAAAAAGAAAAAAACATATTTTGATAATTGAAAAACCTCTCTTAAGAGAAAAGAAAAGGAGTTCTTCTTTGACCTCTTCGACCCCGTGGTGTTTCTTTTGGCTTCTAATCTTTTTCCTTGTGCACCTTCATCCCTTCAGCAAGGTTTCAACTTGCAAAGGAACAAGCATCATCAATACTATTTTTTCTCACATATTTCCATCACCATTGGCCATCAGAGTATCCTCCTTAGTACCAATCTGTTTTGATGACCATATTTCTTCCGCAATCATTACTCTAGCTTTTATCCCACAAATTGGTTTGCTCGATCTATCTATTGGAAGGTTAATCTCTTACGTCCTATTATTTTGTATGAGCTTTTATTTGCTGAAATTATTGCTTGCAAAGCTAGTTTGAGTTTTAAATATATGTCATTGAATGTTATTTGCATCCATCATTATCTGGATATGTTAGAAGAGATCCAAGTACCATCTCTTTATTTAAATTCAGATTTGTGGATGATTTATTTTTGCTGAATTTTAAGTTTAAGTTGTCTAAATAGACCATAGTGCTCTCTTTAAATAACTAGATCGGTTCGGATCAATAAAGATATGAACCAGTTAGAGTTTTGGATAAACCCTCGAATTGTGCTTCTTACCCTACAAAACCACATTCCATGAAACAGATTACATTGTGTCAGCTAAAAAATTTATAAACGATACAAAATAGTTTATATTGGATCAGAATTGAAGGGCTTTTGTTATGTAAAGTAGTTAAGAGTAACTCCTAGAAACACAGTTTTTGTTGGCTTGTGCCATTGTAACAACAAGAACTAGATTCAACACATACAAGAACTATATGCACGTATATTCAAACGCTACATAAATATGATCTCTAATGTTAAGTTACAACAAACAGAAAAAGGACAGAAACATCAGGCAGCACCCGGAAAGCCTTATCTGTTTTACTGGTACAAAAACAAGATACATTGCGAGCAGCATCCCATTCTTGAACTTAGGGAAGTTCATACATTGAATTTTTGATAAATAGAAGCTCCAATATTTAGAGCAATTTCACATATTAAACTTCCTAAAAAGAAACATTGAAGCAGCTGACTTTTAAAATCCTGGGTTACAAAAAGTTCTTACCTTGCACTAAAATACTGCCGAAGTCTTTATATTGCCTCTATACCTTCACCCCCCGGGCCAAATCAGAATTTTTCGAGAAAAAGAACAGTGTAACAACTACTAGGGGTCTCATTATCTTTCCGAATAATATGGGGGGGGGGGGCGGAATTGGATTTTGATTTCTTGATAGATAGGAGTGATACGAAATGATCCACGGAAAACAATAGTTGCCCCAATCCAATTACTAACCCTACACTTCCATTATCCTCTTCTTTTGTTTATGCCGCATGCTCGAATCATTGGGCCGCCTCTCTTCTTCCTCAAAGTGTGAATGCCTCCTCTTCTTTCGATGCCTATCCCTTTCATCCTTATCAGAAAGCCTTCGAACCGCTTCGGTTTCGGCTTCTCGATGACTCTTCCTCCCCTCCTTGCTATTTCTCTCAAGATTTCCTTTTCCCTCCTCCTCCTCCTCAGCCTTTTTCTTTTTCATCTTCTTTCTTTCTCGGTCCCAATCCTCCTCCGCTCCAAGAACACCACCATTCTCTTCTCGATCAACGACACCAGTCACCGGATTCCTTCCCTCCTCTTCTTGGCGCACCTTAAACCCTCCCTCCGGACCCCGCTTAGGGTTTCTCCCCGCCTCCCTCGGGACCGGGATCCCGCCAACGCCGTCCTCGAAACCGGCATCCTCCATCTCCTTCCTCTTCTTCTTCTTCTTCTCATGATTCTCCCCCCGCTCTTCATCCTGTATATGGCTTTCGGTTCCTCTGCCTCTGATCTCACGGTGGAACTGGGCGAGCTCGTCGAAGGCTTTGGAGGCCCGCCGCACGTAAGCCGCGGCCTCCGGCCGAGCGCCGACCTCGGCCCTGGCGAAGTTGGAGACTATGCCGGCGGCCCGCCGGAGGGATATCGGCTCCGACGACACGACGGATCCGGTCACCGCCCTCATCTTTATTCTCTCCAATTCTAAGGTGAGAGCTAGAGGAAGTGGCGCGACTCAGTCAATCGCCCCCGCCCTAGGGCTTCTACCGAAGGCGTCATATTCAGTGTGATGTTGGTGTTAAAATATTGAGTAATGCTACTCGTATAATCTCCATCGTCAATCTTAAAAAAAAAACAAAATGGGGCCCATGGGCCAGCGCATCGAAATTCATATCAAACACCTGACACTTTTTTTTTTTACGAACTAGGAGGTTCTATTCATGACGCCCTAGCTCTGCGAAAAGAAAGTGAATTACAATTCTCCGACTGTCTCATCTCCGAAAGCACTAGAGATGAAATACAGATCGGGATAGAAAAAGAAAAAAAAGCTACATGATTCTTGAGAGAAAATTTAGTTAACCCATCAGCACAGTCGTTCTGTTCCCTTCAAACATGGTGAAATTTGCACATCACGAAAGAACATGCGTAAAGCCTGCAGTCGGATACTTGTTCTGTATCCGCCATGGAAGAGAAAGATATCCATCCGACATGATGTTAATAAGGACTTGATTATCGTCTTCCACTACCACCGAGGAGGCTTCAAGTTTGCGTAGGTTCTGAAGCCCTAAGAGGATCGCACGGGCCTCAATCTCGATGCGTACACATCTCTTGAGAATAACCCCTTCAGAATAGATATGGGCTCTGTCACTGTTGTGAACGATGACTCCCATCGCAGCTTCACCATCACCTATCGCTCCATCGACATTGACTTTCAACGTACCCTTATCAGGTGGTAACTTTGTGAGGGGTGAGGCATCGGGCCCCGAGAATGGAAAGAAAAGAGATCTCTAAACAGAATGTTGGAGACCAAAATAACTAATTCTGGTCTGAGTTGTTCTCGATAAAAAATTCACTGATTCCTCGCTTTCCAAATGTTCCAGAGGATGAGCGAGGCATAGCTGAAAGGATCTACCTTAGAGTACTCTAGAGACAGAAGCTTGTTAATCCATTGAAACAAGTTCAGTTGAGTCCCTTCCGTACGTAGATGATATTCTGACCCAAACCACACCGCCCGTGCAAATGAACAATAAAAAAGAACATGAGCATCAGTTTCCTCCTCCTCCGAACAAAGAGAGCAATACTTGTCAACATAATGGATCCGAGAGACAATTCTCTTCGAGGTCGGAAGGCAACCTCGAAGTGCCCACCATACAAACATCAGAGCCTTCGGAAGGCAGTTTTTGGACTTCCATAATTTCCCCCAAATGTTGTCCTCCTGATTGACCGAAGACGAAGATTCATGCAAACCTTTGAAGATGGCCTAATAAACTGACTTGATCATGAATCTGCCATTTGGGGATATTGTCCACAAGATGGAATCCGGATGAGGAGAAGCTGCAATATGAATCTTCAAGATAGCGGAGATCTCAAGTTGGTGAAGACCCAGGCTAACAAGTGTATCTACCCTCCAAGATCTTATGATAGGATTGAAAAGGTCCGCCACCATAGTTGCATTACAATTAGTAGGAGTGCTAAACAACCTTCGACCCGGGAGGTCAGAAAAATAACAGTCATCCCAAACCTTGATTGTGGTGCCATTTCCCACACCCCAGCAGGTGAAAGGACGACTGAGATCGTGGCCCTTGATCAAGCTATGCCAAATTCAAGAATCCCCTTCCTTGGCTTGAATGTTCCAGAAAGTAGCCTTCTTCATATATTTCCTACCAAGAATATGCACCCACCACTGGTCCGGGTGTGTTAGAAAAACCCAAGCCATCTTGGAAATAAATGCTTGATTGGTTATAGCAATATCTCGGAACCCCAATCCCCCTTCGAGCTTAGGCTTAAAGAATTGGTTCCAACCAAGCATATACATATGACGTTTGTCAGAATCAAATCCCCACCAGAAGTCACACTAAATGACATTTAGCTTGTCTTTAATGACCTTGGGGATCATAATCGAGGACATAAAATAACTCGAGATAGAGGACAAACAAGATTTAACGTTGTCCAAGCAATGTTTCTGAGCCAAAGCAAGATCAATTTGCGAATCGTGTTATTGTTCAACATAATGAAGAATCATCCACTCACAGCATGAACAATTACTTTCTTGGCCGAGATTGGCTTGTACAACCTTGCAACCCCCGCTGTCGCTCACTATTATCCCCATCTCATTGCTCTATTCTATCAAAGTCTTGTCCCTCTCGAAGGAGGACTTTATTTTTGCACTTCCGTTGATGATCACTGATTCTCCATCACCGATGAAGTGATTGCTCTTGCACATGGGATTGATGTGAAATACTCGGAAGATTCGTCGTTCGCACCACCGATGACGTTTACTTTTCCTACTATGGCCGAAGAACTTTGGGTTAGAGTTGCGGTCGGAAATACTTAGATTAGGCGTACTTCTATGCCTAAGGAAATTTGGCTCTTGAACCTTATTATATTCCATAATGTTGCCGCCTTGGGCAACAAATCGGAAAGGAGGACCTCGGACATTGATGCTCTTTGCTCGGCTAGAAAGAGATATTGGTTTTCTCTAGTAGGGATCATTCGAAAAGCAATGATCGAGATAACTACAAAGTGAAAGAAAGTCTCGACTCATGGAAAGCTTAAAAAACTTTTCTTTCAATACCTTGTCACTAGGCTCTTGCACAACTCGGGATATCATTTCAACCCTACTAAGCCTTCTCGCACAAACCTTGGTCGGGCTAATTGGAAACTCTCTGCGGGACATACAATAAAAAACCTCAAGAAATAACATGCCTTCGCCCAAACTCAAGGTGATGGTGATGAAGGTCCTGCAAATCTAGATGAGGTGGTCGATGATGATATTAACTTCATCATATTTGATCTCAGAGTTACGGCCTCATAACTACATACATATAGGTAAATCCTAATAGGGGTGTGAGCAAGACGACACCCCACCTCATGGGTCTTGAACTTAGTAAGAGTTTCAAACTCATCTTACCCCTTACTCTTTTTAAGCATTGGCGCCATAGGGACGGGAGCACTAATCATGTTTGCTTAATAAAAATATTTGATCTAATAAATTTTTAATGTTGAGAATTTTGCCTAAGTCTTTTCTTTAGTTGTTTAGAACAAAAATTTTCAACAATCCAAGAATCTTATTACCTCCTCTCATGTAGGTCTCGTGGCAATTGATCTCGGAGGTACGACGACCCCAATCTAACAACCTCCTCCTCGTTAGCAAGGTTTCATGAAGCTTTGAAAATCTCGCACGACTTTCAGGAACCCAACAAGAATCCAAATGAAATTGAGGAAGATAGAGAGAAAAAGACCTTCTCGGAATAGAGAGAGAGAGAGAGCTCAGCCAACAGCCTTTCGGAGTGGTGGAAAGAATACTTCTTTGGGTGTGTAACATCTGCCCCAAACACACAAGATATTGTCCACTTTGCCCGTGCCCGCACGAGAACTTCCCAGGGTGGTCACCCATCCTAGTACTACTTTCGCCCGAGCACCCTTAACTACGGAGTTCTTACGAAATCCGTAGCGGCGCACGGTTTTAAAACGTGTCTTCTATGTTTGGGAGGGGAAATTATATAAGTAGCTCAGGATCTCCTTCTTTTCAGGCGATGTGCGGCTAACTCATGGCCTTGTACACCTCACCTCACCTCATCCATCTTGGCATTCAGAGCCTCAGGAGTCTTGGCTCTTATCCTATTGGCTCTTGGTCATCATAATCCACCCCCCTTAGGGCTACACGTCCTCATGTAGGGTTAGACCCCCCCATTGCAAGGAGAACCGACTCTGATACCATTTTGTAACATCCGCCCCAAACACACAAGATATTGTCTGCTCTGCACATGCCCGTACGAGAACTTCCCAGGGAGATCACCCATCCTAGTACTACTCTCGCCCGAGCATGCTTAATTACGGAGTTCTTACGAAATCCGTAGCGGCGCACGGTTTTAAAACGCGTCTTCTATGTTTGGGAGGGGAAATTATATAAGTAGCTTAGGATTTCCTTCTCTCCAGGCGATATGGGGCTAACTCATGGCCTTGTACACCTCACCTCACCTCATCCATCTTGGCATTCACAGCCTCAGGAGTCTTGGCTCTTATATAGGCCCTTATATAAGCCTCTGCACATCAACCGAAGGCAGAAGAATGGGAGTAAAGTATGGGTAATAAAGTCAGGCACATTTACTGCACACGTTACAGATTTTGTGCAACATTCTCGCAACGGCTACAAGCTGTAGCGGCTAGTAACCATTTAGAAAGTAATATATGTAATTAGAAGAAAGAAACAAAAAATAAAAATAAGGTAGGTATGGGCCAGCTCATTTCGGAGCAGCTATCTGTTGGAATGATATCGGAGGCGCAGCGGAAGGTGAAGTGGATCCCGAGGATCGTTTCGGTGTGTGGTGCATTTTTAAAATTTTCATTCATATTAATCATATACGCAAATGATAAAACAAATACGAATCGAACCCCTATAGTCATCTATCGAAATGATTAACATATTTCATATGTATGCATTATGATAGATCAAGGGGTTAGTAGGTTATTCCTTCATGCGGGATTTAACACCGCGAAGAATTGCTTCAATGTTGATGAAGATAAATTCAGATCTGCACGAACACCCTTCAGTGCAAAGGCCGTAACTTTCTATACCGACATCGGAACGGAGCGAAACTTGATTTGCCGGAAAGAAAACTTCAACGCCAATAATTTGCAACCAGTTTGAAGTCATTTGGACTTCCATAGCTCCTGCAGTGATCAAAACAGTGCAGATCTGCCTGTAAAATCTGGGCAGCATTCACGAGCGGGATCCTCGCGCAAGAGAGAAATGAATCTCATCGGATTCACCCGATCTCACATATCATCCCGGATCCTTGCACTCTAATCTCTGAGTGCCTAAAAGTGCAAGCGATCTCCATCAATCTCACACACACACTTGGAGAAGAAGATGAGGGAGAGAGAAGAGATGAACCCGAGAGAGAGAGATGGCAAAAATCCGAACCATAAGAGAAGGGGCTTTGGTTCTTCATCGGAAATCTCAGAAGGAAGCACCATTTCAGATCTGAAATTCGTGCCCCTCACTCTCCCTTGCCATTTGAAACCGTTCCTCTCTCTCTCTCTATCTCATTACTTTCAAATTCAATGCCCCTTTTTATTACTAGTTGCCATATTAAAATTATTGCAATTAAGGAGATGATTCAAATTCTTTCAAATCTGAATTAATCCCTTAATTATAAGTTTGATGGCCATGCAAGCTAGCCCTAGTGAAGATAGTGGCCATTAGGGCATGCGGGATATTTTGAAATGACCAAAATGCCCCCATCCATCTAGTGGCCGTTCACCTCATACGGGACTATGTATGGCCCATCTACTTGCACGATAATGCACCCTAACACTTAGGGCACCTCATCGGCATCAGCAACAAGTCAATACACCAAGGGATGATGAATAGTAATTTTACTATTTACTAGGGTGCCCTTAGTAAAAGGTGGGGTGCCCCATAGTAAAAATTACTAAACTCGCATTCTGCGTTCTAGTGCAACACGCACACACAGAATGGACTTCTCATGGTATAATGACAACATCGTATGTCTCTACACTACTCTGGGGTTGCCACCTAGTGAACACACTTAGTCCTGTGCAACCACCTGCTCCAGTGCGATGCACTCACGGAACACAGGATGGTTAGGCATTATTTGTTCAACTCATAATATGCTGTGAGACAATAAGAAAGTAATGATCCATAACGATCGTGGATAGGGTGGAACCTTCAGGGACTAGGATTCATGGCTTCCAACCGAACCCGATCGACACACTACCCAAGTGTCCCTGTCAATCCTCTGGGTCCCGGTTAACCTGCGTGGCCACCCAGAGTGCAACGCAAGCTGCACTCCAATTCTCCCAGACTTATTAAGCTCTCTCGCATACCCCTGCTCTCTGCTTAGTATTGGTAATACGATGTCCCTCCACTTGTTACCATGAGTCAACTCGAGCGGTGGAGAGCACCGTCAGACTCGAGTGACCATATGACTAGGTTCCTTCCAGGTTGACTATCACATCGCACCTCCGATCGCTTTGTCCAAGCAACCGAATCCGGTCAACAGCTCAACTACTGACCACCAGGCCTGGGTTTAGTGCGGTGTATGTCATACCAAGGAACGCACCTCCCGATAAGGATATGGATGGCCTGCAAGAGTGGCGTGCCGATGCAACGCCAGCCCGATAACCCAGCGCACCGTGGTATTGGGTCATGGTTAGATCCCTTACACGTTGGTGAACCAAAGTTACACGCAACTGATTAGTCCACCGGTCACGGTTCCTCAGGGTTTTGGACCGATTACCCTAAGCAGAAACACGACTATATGCACCGGTGTCTGCTCACCGATCTGTGCACCGTGTTGGTTCTTTTCGGCCACAGACACTGTGCCTGGTAATGACCATTATGGAGATACTTATGCTCTGTCATTCCAACAGCTTATCCTGATAGGGTGACCAACCCAAATCAGAGTTGCGAACGATTTAGGCTCATAGGACCGATCCACTGAGTCTCCCACTCAGATGGACTACTATATAGCCATGGCTCCTTAAGTTCTGTAAACAGAACACGTATAATAATATGTACCTTTATACAATTCTAAATAAACTATCAACCATATACAGCCAAACCTACGATTTTACGAGCTGTAGACCACATCAAACCTAACACTATCGTGTCCGAGTTCATGGGCGCACACACACACAAATGCGCCCAGCTCAAGCCTGACTCGGCTCGGCACACGCTAGTGCGTGTGTGCTATAGCGCAACCCTTCCACTGGTGTTGACTAGTAGGGGAAAGGGGGAATTTTATTTACATTGGCAATGTTGAGCTCCTCTGGGCGATGTGGGACTAAACCCACTATGGGTTTTGTGTAGTTTTGAAAACACACTATCAACATCTAATACAAAGAGAAAAGTGGATTCGAAGTATTTTGAGATTGAAACATTACCTAGTTCCACACATGCTTTCTTAATGACCTTGTGAGCGCGGAAAAAGATTCGGGTCGTCTTTATTGCGGATCACACGAGATTACAAATTTTTGATCAGGAGATTGTGGGAGAGATCCTCTGGAGGGTCCCTTTGATCCGCGTCTCCACGTGGTATTCGTGCGAGAGCTCTGAAGGGGTTGCCCAGGACAGAGGTCTTTATAGGATGAGGGTTTTTGAGAGGTTAAGGAGTTTCCGCCGTTGATTTTGTCCCGTCCGTGCTTCGCGCTTTCTCGGCTAGGGAGGTTTTGGGCTTTGTTCCTCGACCTTCGTGTCTTCCTCGATCCTTGCTAGACCTTGGCGTCCTTGATCGTCGGTTCGCGGCGTTGATCGTGTTTTTGGCTTCGGCTTTGGCTTTAGCTTTCGGCTTTGGCGTAGCTTTGGCGTGGCTCTGGCGTTTGCTTTGCTTTGGCGCTTGCGCTTGAACGTAGACAGGTAGAGACTTGCGATGCTTTAGTTCTTCCGGACTTTGTGTCGTATCGGCTAGAACGTGTGGTGCTTTGCTCGTGACCGGCGTAGTTGCTTGGCTTTGGCACGTGCGTTGCTTTGGCGCGGGCTTTACTGGTGCGTCTGCTTTGGCTTCTGGCGTTTGGCTTTGACTTTAGCTTAGACTCGATCTTCTTCTCGAACGACTGGCGTTACTTCTTCAAGGCTTCTTTATTCTTCCGGCTTCCTCGACGGTTGTGGCGTCGGTATTGGCTTTTCGGCGGGGGTAGTGTGGGGGAAAATCTTCGTGCCGACCCGAAGACTCTCGCAGCACCAGTCAATTGGAGTTGAAGTTGACGTCGAAGATCGTTGGTCGATCTGTTGATTGAAGTTGAGGCCTTTTGATATGTCAATAGAAAGTGATATGCAATCAGAGAGATTGTGACACGAGATGTGATCTCGGAGTTCAGCCGAAGCCTACGTCTCCGTGCTATAGGGAGCAACCCGAATTCACTAACACTTCAGTTGAAGTGACCTCGACAGGCCGAGTGTCACTGAAAACCCTCTGATCTCTTCTAAGGAGAAAAGAAGATCAAGGAGAGATGGTAGATCAGAAGTTGAAAATCCCAGAGCTCTGGTTCTGAAAGTCAGATCTCAGAGTGGAAATCAGAATTTTCGGATCCTTTTACATTCGAAGGCACTGCTATTTATAGGATTCTCTGGTGGGAATGGCGGTTTCTGCTGTCGTGTCTGGGGATTCTCCAGGTAAAGCTAGCGGGCCCCGCTACCGTCTTCTGGGGGATTCCACAGGCTCGTGGGCCTTCCGGGCAAGGCCGGTGGGTCCCACGGTGGTCCTCGTGGGCTCACCAGGCAGGGCTGGTGGGTCCCGCGGTAGTCTTCGTGGGCCCACCAGGCAGGGCCGGTGGGTCCCGCGGTAGTCCTCGTGGGCTCACCAGGCAGGGCTGGTGGGTCCCGCGGTAGTCTTCGTGGGCCACCAGGCAGGGCCGGTGGGTCCCGCGGTAGTCTTCGTGGGCCCACCAGGCAGGGCCGGTGGGTCCCGCGGTAGTCTTCGTGGGCCCACCAGGCAGGGCCGGTGGGTCCCGCGGTAGTCTTTGTGGGCCCACCAGGCAGGGCCGGTGGGTCCCGCGGTAGTCTTCGTGGGCCCACCAGGCAGGGCCGGTGGGTCCCGCGGTAGTCTTCGTGGGCCCACCAGGCAGGGCCGGTGGGTCCCGCGGTAGTCTTCGTGGGCTCACCAGGCAGGGCCGGTGGGTCCCGCGGTAGTCTTCGTGGGCCCACCAGGCAGGGCCGGTGGGTCCCGCGGTAGTCTTCGTGGGCCCCCCAGGCAGGGCCGGTGGGTCCCGCGGTAGTCTTCGTGGGCCCACCAGGCAGGGCCGGTGGGTCCCGCGGTAGTCTTTGTGGGCCCACCAGGCAGGGCCGGTGGGTCCCGCGGTAGTCTTCGTGGGCCCACCAGGCAGGGCTGGTGGGTCCCGTGATAGTTGGTAAACTTCTGCCAAAATTTGCACCCACAGTTACCCCCTCCAAGTTAGCTAGAGTTCGTTCTGGCTGGCTTGGATTTGGTGCAAAAAATAGCAACCCCCTGTCGCAAAAGGCAAGAAGAAACTTGTCGAGTGTTAGTACAAAAAAAAGGGACTGACCGGTTAATTTTGATTGATCGGTCAAATTTGACCGATCGGTCAATTTTGACCGATCGGTCAAATTTTGACCGATCGGTCAAAATTCAACCGGTCAAGAATCAGGTGATCGGTCAAAAAACATGGTTTTTTGACCGATCCAGTAGGAAATTTGACTGATCGGTTGAAATTTGACCGATCGGTTAATTTTTGACCGATCGGTCATATTTGACCGATCGGTCAAATTTTGACCGATCGGTCAAAATTCAACCGGTCAAGAATCAGGTGATCGGTCAAAAAACATGGTTTTTTGACCGATCCAGTAGGAAATTTGACCGATCGGTTGAAATTTGACCGATCGGTTAATTTTTGACCGATCGGTCATATTTGACCGATCGGTCAAATTTTGACCGATCGGTCAAAATTCAACCGGTCAAGAATAGGGTGATCGGTCAAAAAACATGGTTTTTTGCCCGATCCAGTAGGAAATTTGACCGATCGGTTGAAATTTGACCGATCGGTTAATTTTTGACCGATCGGTCATATTTGACCGATCGGTCAAATTTTGACCGATCGGTCAAAATTCAACCGGTCAAGAATAGGGTGATCGGTCAAAAAACATGGTTTTTTGCCCGATCCAGTAGGAAATTTGACCGATCGAATGATTTTTGCCGATCGGACAAGTTTGTCCGATCGGTAAAAATTAACCGATCAAGGTTCGAGTGATCGGCAAAAAACCTTGGTTTTTTGCCAGATCCAGTAGAAATTTGACCGATCGAATGATTTTTGCCGATCGGACAAGTTTGTCCGATCGGTAAAAATTATTCGGTTAAGGTTCGAGTGATTGGCAAAAAACCTTGGTTTTTTGCCAGATCCAGTAGAAATTTGACCGATCGAATGATTTTTGCCGATCGGATAAGTTTGTCCGATCGGTAAAAAATTATCCGGTCAAGGTTCGAGTGATCGGCAAAAACCCTTGGTTTTTTGCCAGATCTAGTAGAAATTTGACCGATCGAATGATTTTTGCCGATCAGACAAGTTTGTCCGATCGGTAAAAAATTATCCGGTCAAGGTTCGAGTGATCGGCAAAAAGGCTTGGTTTTTTGCCAGATCCAGTAGAAATTTGACCGATCGAATGATTTTTGCCGATCGGACAAGTTTGTCCGATCGGTAAAAAATTATCCGGTCAAGGTTCGAGTGATCGGCAAAAACCCTTGGTTTTTTGCCAGATCCAGTAGAAATTTGACCGATCGAATGATTTTTGCCGATCGGACAAGTTTGTCCGATCGGTAAAAAATTATCCGGTCAAGGTTCGAGTGATCGGCAAAAAGGCTTGGTTTTTTGCCAGATCTAGTAGAAATTTGACCGATCGAATGATTTTTGCCGATCGGACAAGTTTGTCCGATCGGTAAAAAATTATCCGGTCAAGGTTCGAGTGATCGGCAGAAAACCTTGGTTTTTTGCCAGATCCAGTAGAAATTTGACCGATCGAATGATTTTTACCGATCGGACAAGTTTGTCCGATCGGTAAAAAATTATCCGGTCAAGGTTCGAGTGATCGGCAAAAAACCTTGGTTTTTTGCCAGATCCAGTAGAAATTTGACCGATCGAATGATTTTTGCCGATCGGACAAGTTTGTCCGATCGGTAAAAAATTATCCGGTCAAGGTTCGAGTGATCGGCAAAAAACCTTGGTTTTTTGCCAGATCCAGTAGAAATTTGACCGATCGAATGATTTTTACCGATCGGACAAGTTTGTCCGATCGGTAAAAAATTATCCGGTCAAGGTTCGAGTGATCGGCAAAAAACCTTGGTTTTTTGCCAGATCCAGTAGAAATTTGACCGATCGAATGATTTTTACCGATCGGACAAGTTTGTCCGATTGGTAAAAAATTATCCGGTCAAGGTTCGAGTGATCGGCAAAAAGGCTTGGTTTTTTGCCAGATCCAGTAGAAATTTGACCGATCGAATGATTTTTGCCGATCGGACAAGTTTGTCCGATCGGTAAAAAATTATCCGGTCAAGGTTCGAGTGATCGGCAAAAAACCTTGGTTTTTTGCCAGATCCAGTAGAAATTTGACCGATCGAATGATTTTTACCGATCGGACAAGTTTGTCCGATCGGTAAAAAATTATCCGGTCAAGGTTCGAGTGATCGGCAAAAAACTCTGGTTTTTTGCCAGATCCAGTAGAAATTTGACCGATCGAATGATTTTTGCCGATCGGACAAGTTTGTCCGATCGGTAAAAAATTATCCGGTCAAGGTTCGAGTGATCGGCAAAAAACCTTGGTTTTTTGCCAGATCCAGTAGAAATTTGACCGATCGAATGATTTTTACCGATCGGACAAGTTTGTCCGATCGGTAAAAAATTATCCGGTCAAGGTTCGAGTGATCGGCAAAAAACCTTGGTTTTTTGCCAGATCCAATAGAATTTTGGCAGATCAATATAAAGTTTTGAACCTGCCCTTTAGAGAAGGTTTACTGCTTCGTTCTTCGATTCTTTCGGCAGAGTTTCGAACATTGATGGAGCTTGATCTTTCCTGTTTTGAATCTTTGGTTGGCTTGAACGTGGCTTTGAACCGGCGGTTCGGTTTATTCAGATCGGTGGCTCGCTTGGACCGCTGGTTCACGTAGGCCGGTAGGTCCGACGTTTCGTCTGGTCCGACGGTTCGCCTGATTTTGCGCTTGCTACGGATGGATGCCACGTGTACCTACAAAAACATGCGATTTGATATAGTGAAGACACGTGTCTTCTCGATTTGCGCACCTGTTTTACCCTGGGTACAAAAGCTTTCACCGGCTGTCATTTCGCCTCACGCTTCCAAAATTTTTCGAAGTCCAGACTCTTTGCTCCTGATTTCTGCTTTTGCTCGATCGATCAGATGGCTTCCTCTGGCAGTTCGAAGAAGTCCGGTACGGTTCCCTCAAAGAGAAAAGGGAAGGAAATTGTTGAAGTTTCCTCCCCTCCGAGGGGTCGTGGCAAAGGCCAGGCCGCGCTTGCCGAACTTGGCCAACTGGGTAAGAGGCACCAGGGAGTAGGATTTGCTTCAGCGCCATCTAGGCCAGAGCATATCCCGAAAGTGAAATTTGTTCTGGGTCCGCTCATGCCTCTGACGGAGGAGACGGAGTATATGTACAATATATGTGGTGAGTTCACGGATACGAAGAGAAAGAAATGGCAAGCACTGCTTTCTTTCTTCACAGAAGGCAAGGGGGCACAGCCTTCACTCCCTAGCATCCAGACTGCTTTCGGCATCGACAAGAAGACCATCTTCACCAGCTTTGCTAGTAATGAGAAGGTCATGGGAACCATTGTAACCGTGGGCCAACTCAACTGCGGTCTGCGTCTACCTCTACCACCCTTCGCGGCAAGATTACTGAACACCTCTGGCCTTTGCCCGGGGCAGGTCACTGGGAACGCCTAGCGAATTATCTACGCATTCTGCCGCGTGGAATCGGATTTCCAGGAAGACTTGAAGGCGTGCTACTCTAGCATTCCAGAAGGTGAAGACGCTCGGATCGAGCTTGGATACTTTTTCTTCCACTACCGGTGGGCTTACAGGAGGGACAGCCCATTCTACAATTTGACCGGTGTGTCTCCACTGCGCCCGCTAACTGATACAGTTCCTTCGGACAAACTGTACACAGATTGGCCTATCTCTGTTTCCGGCGCATGGACATCCATGTCAGTGCCCGACACCCCCCGAGACAGCGTGCACGATGCAGTGAAGATGTACAGCGAGGGAGGCATCTTTGCCTGGACTTCTGAGAGGGCTGGAGCTATCGACAACTTATTTCTTGAGTTGACCTGCGGGACCAGGTCATGGAAACAGTTCTCCAACTGCCCCGTGAGATATGGCAAGGCCAATCTCCTCCACCGATCAAAGGATAGATACGAGGACAACGAAGTCCTATACTCTGACTACGAAGAAGACCCTCATTCGGGCAAGATCATTCGAAAGGTTCGGGCCGAGAAGAAACTCTACACTGCAAGGCGCCGCTTGCCCACTGTGGATGAGAAGTTGGTGATCCAAAGAGGCCCCGTGAAGAAGAAGCGAAAAACCCTTATCAAGCCAAAGGAAGATGAAGATCAAGGGAAGAAGAATGAAGAAGAAGAAGAAAAAGAAAAGAAGGGGAGCGCCGAGGAAGAAGAAGAGACTGAAAATGTCAGCCACGATAACAGTGGTAATGACGTGGACGAGGAAGGGAACGGCGAGGATGACCTGTCTTCCACCCCCTCTGGTGGAGATGGTGAAAACGGGGGTGGTGAGGAAGAAATTCCTCCCACCCCCACTGGTGGTGCAACTGGGGAGGACTCGATTCCCATTCCCATTGACAAGGTAAAAGCCCGTCAAATGGAAGAAGTTCTCGACATAGAAGGTGATGGCCCAAAGGCGGTTCCCACCTACAAGTTCGATGATTTGAAGAGGCCGATGCGCCTCAAAATAAAACTATCGAGGAGTGCTGGGGTTGGAAGCAACCCCACGCCCCTCGATCAAATTCCCCCTGACGTTCCTCGCATTGAAGGAGCAACAACGAGCGGGGGTGTGGAGGTTGAGCAACCCCCACCCCCCTCTCGTTCTCTGGCTGAGGAGGTGGCTGCCATGGTGGCAGGACTCACCGAGCCAGTCGGGCAACAAGAGGAAGAAAAGGCCTCACCTCCTCGGAATACTTCCTCCCCTATCCATTTGGAGAGGGGAAGTCGAGTGGGTGATGGGGCTCCTCAACCTCAACCAGTGCCAACTCCTACTCAGGAGAAATCGACCCCTCAGGATGGCTCTGATCGCCGAAAGGGCAAAGAGCCGAGGGTCGAAGCCTCAGGTAATTGTACTAACTTGTCTCGATTGTCTTATCGTTGAAGCTTGGAAATAATCTAACACTTTGATTTCTTGTTGATTGTAGGTGCACCTGCTGGATTGACTCCAACAATGAGAAGCTTGGGTGACGTTGATATCAACCACCCCACTGGTGTGATCAGGAAACTCTGCAACCTCCCGGGGGCTACTCTGGATGAAGCTTTCGATAGACTTGACCTGTTGGTAGGTGCATCTGCTTGATCGATCATTTGAATCGTATCTTCCTTCAGAATAATTCAACTCTTTTGTTCTTTTGCAGAACTCAGCAGTTATGAATGTCGCTACCAAGCTCTCCATGAAGGCGGGAGCAAAAGAAGCTTCAGCCGAAATATCTCGTTTGACTGCTGCCCTGGAGGCTGTAAGCGCGGAGAGAGATCAGCTGAGGGAGTCTCTAAAATCAAAGAAAGAGGCCTTGAAGGTCAAGACCGAGGCCCTTCGCAAGGAAAAACTGGAGAGCAAGCGCTGGCAGAACGAATACGAGGCTCAGAGTCATGAACTCTTAGGATTGAAGAATCGATTCTTTAGGATCGAAAACTTGGGCTTCGAACGTGTGGCCAAAATAAAGGAGCTGGAGGCTCAAATTGCTGCTTCAGCGGCTAAGGAGGAGACCCACCAGAAGGAGCTGGAGCACATGCGGAGCGAATGCCAGAGCTACAGAGACACAGCTGAGAAGGCAGCAAAAGCACTTAGGGCCCATGTTGCCAGTGTCCGATCTTCCAAGGCATCGGTTGCGAGTAAAGCTCGCGATGGATCTGAGGGGGAGAAGTCGCATGCGAAGAGTGTGGCCAAGCCTTGAGACTTTTCTCCTTCTTCATTGATGTACTTGTAAACTTTTGAAATGTATCAGCTCACTCTTGTATCTGGCATATTTTGATAATAGAAGATCTTCTTGGTGTTTGAAAATTGGATGTCTCTTGAGTTGAATGCCTTTGACTATCATGATCTTAATAGCATTAGAATAGATATAATCTTTTGAATGTAAGGGGTCGAGTCGCAACTCAAGCTCCCAAACTTATTGCAACTTGAAAATTGAAACTTGAATTCGTATAACACTTGAATGTGAGGGGTTGAGTCGCAACTCAAGCACCCAAACCTGTTAAACGATGTAGAAATTGATTGAAATTGAACATTGAAATTTGAAAGTCAGTTAACACTTGCCAGTAAGGGGTTGAGTCGCAACTCTAACACCCAAACGTGTTAAAAGACTTGGTGACTTGAATATGGTCAGTTTTTAACATTTGCTAGTAAGGGGTTGAGTTGCAACTCTAACTCCCAAACTTGTTAAAAGATCTGGTAATTTGAATATGGATAACTTGAAACTGCTTCAGAACTTGAATTGAAAAACTGAACACTTGCATATTTGAGCACTTGAAAGAGAACTTTATTCATCACATAATTTACATCAAGGATAGAACAGCTTGAGGTGTCTAGAATTCCAAGCTCGTGGTAACCTATCTCCTTCTGGCGAGATTAGTCGATAGGAGCCTTTGCCTCCAACTTACTCGATGATGTATGGACCTTCCCAGTTGGGAGCAAGTTTCCCACTGCTGTGTTCTTTGGTGTTGTAGAAAACTGCTCTGAGAACTAAACTACCCACTGGGAACTGTCTTTTGTAGACTTTCTCGTCGTAGGCTCTTTTGATCTTCTGCTGGTACTTGGCCACACGAAGAGAAGCTTGATCTCGTAGTTCTTCAGAGAAGTCTAGATCATTGATTCGAAGTTCTTCGTTGATTCCTCCTTCAACTGCCTTAGTCTTCAAAGTACTTGATATGTTTTCTGTTGGGAGTACTGCTTCTGATCCATATGTTAGGCGAAAAGGCGAGAACCCAGTTGATCTTCTCGGAGTTGTGCGGTACCCCCAAAGAACTTCAGGTAGGACTTGTTCCCACAATCCTTTCTTGTCATTGAGTTTCTTCTTGAGTATACCAAGTATAGCTCTATTTGAGGCTTCAGCTTGACCATTGCATTGAGGATATCTTGGAGTTGAATAGAATAGTTTGATACCGTTGTTCAGACAGAATTCTCGAAACTTGTCTGAATCAAATTGAGCTCCATTGTCAGCAACGAGAATTTGAGGTGTACGTACCAAATCTTGAGAAGATATTGTGCCGAATGAATTTGATCACTTCATCGTCAGTCTCTCGGAAGAGGGGCACAGCTTCAACCCATTTGGTGAAGTAATCTGTGGCCAGCAATAGATACTTCTTCTTGCTCGGAGTTGGAGGGAAAGGACCTAAGAAATCTAACCCCCACTGATGGAATGGCCAGGGACTAGATAGTTGATGAAGCTCATCTGCAGGGAGATGGATAGCTCGAGCGTGTCTTTGGCATGGCTCACATCTTTGAACTATTTGTTGAGCATCCCTTGCCATTGTTGGCCAGTAGTACCCTTGTAGCTTCGTCTTGGCTTCAAGAGATCTTCCTCCCGAATGATTTCCACAAGCTCCAGAGTGGATATCAATCAGGATTGCCTGCGCTTGCTCAGGACCAAGGCATTTGAGTAACATCCCGTTGTGAGATTTGAAGTATAGATCCTCTCCTTGAATAGTGTAACAAGGGAGCTTCCTTTGAAGTCTTCGGGCTTGATTTGGATCTTCGGGCATTTTGCCATGCTTGAAGAAATCAAAGATTGATCGTCTCCAGTCTTCAGGCTCATTTGTAGTAGTAGTGAGGTTCAATGCAAGTTGATCTCCACCCCCAGATCTCTTTGTAGTAGCGAGGATCTGTTGATCGGGGATGGTCTTGGGCACTTCTTGATAATCAATCTGTATTTGCCTTCCTCCGAGTGAGTCTCCAAGAACTGAGGCAGCATTGGCTAAGGCATCTGCTTCTCGGTTCTCTGCTCTTGGAATTTGAACGAACTCAGTTATAGTAAAACGTTGTTGAAGACGTCGTACTAAGGCTAAGTAGAATTGCATTCTTTCTTCGCGAGCTATGTATTCTCCATTGATTTGCCTTATGATCAATTGGGAGTCGCTGTAGACGATGATTCGATCTACCCCCAGAGATTCCGCCATTTCGAGTCCGGAAATGAGTGCTTCATATTCAGCTTCGTTGTTGGTGGCATTAAACCCAAGAAGAGTGGCCTTCTGGAGATGATCAAGTTCGGGGGATATTAAGACTATCCCAGTTCCCGAACCGATCGAACTAGAAGCTCCATCAGTATAGAGTTTCCATGGAGGAGTCACAGCAATAGCCTCAAGATTTGGATCAATCTTTGTTGAAGGAACGATCAGAGTATTGTCTTCATCTTCTAAGCGCATGTCGACATCTTCTTCCCAAGTGATGGGGTCTTCAACTGGAAAATCAGCTAGAAAATCAGCAACAGCTTGACCTTTAATGGAAGTGCGAGATTCGAACTGAATCCCCAGAGCACTCATTTCGATCACCCATTTGGTCATTCGACCAGCTCGACCAGCTTTGTCAATGATATCTTTGAGTGAGTGTTCTGAAATGACAGTGATCTGGTGGGAGACGAAGTATGGTTGGAGACGACGCGATGCAGTGAGTAAGGCCAGGATGACCTTCTCAGTTTTTGAATAGCGAGTTTCAGCCGGAAGAAGAGTGTGGCTGATATAGTATACTGGATGCTCAAAGCCTTCTCTTCTACTGACTAAGACTGCACTGATTGCTTGATCGGTTACGGCGAGATAGAGCCATAAGTCTTCTTTTGGCAATGGAGCAGTCAGGATAGGAGCTTGCACCAGATATTTCTTGATGCTTTGAAATGCTTCTTCACAAATTGGACTCCAGCCAGATGTATCCGCCTTTCGTAGTTTGTCGAAGAGGGGTTTGCACTTGTCTGAAGATTTTGAGATGAATCGATTGAGTGCTGCTAACCTTCCAGTGAGGCGTTGAACTTCTTTTCGATTTGTAGGTGAAGGCATATCGATGATGGCTCGAATTTGATCGGGATTGGCTTCAATGCCCCTCCTGGTCACAAGATGACCCAGGAATTTGCCAGATTGAACTCCGAAAGCGCACTTGGCAGGATTGAGTTTCATTCTATACTTTTGAAGGACTTGGAAGGTTTCTGCCAGATCAGACAGATGACCCTCTCGACTGGAGCTTTTGGTGAGGAGATCATCGACATAGACTTCGACGTTGCGACCGATCTGGTTCTCGAACATCTTGGTGACTAACCTTTGATAGGTAGATCCAGTATTTTTGAGGCCGAATGGCATTACATTGTAACAGTAGAGACCTCGGCTAGTCACGAAGCAAGTCTTCTCTTGATCGTCTGGATGAAGTGGAATTTGATTGTATCCAGAGTACCTATCCATGAAAGACAATAGCTCGTGGCCAGCAGTGGCATCGACGAGTCTATCAATCCTTGGCATGGGGAATGGGTCTTTGGGACAAGCCTTGTTGAGATTGGTAAAGTCGATGCAGACTCTAACCTTTCCGTTCTTCTTTGGAACAGCAACAATGTTAGAGATCCAAGTAGGATACTCTACTTCTCGGATGAAGCCTGCTGCGAGTAACTTGGTGATTTCTTCTTGAACAGCAACTTGCAGCTCTGGTCGGATGGTGCGTGGCTTTTGCTTGACAGGCTTTATTTCTTCTTTGATCGCAAGTCGGTGACAAGCGTCATCTGGATTGATCCCAGGCATATCTTCGAAGCACCATGCGAAGACGTCGATATTGGACTGGAGGAAGGATACCATGTCTTGCGCTTCTGCGTCGCTAAGACCGGTACCAATGAAAGTTTGTCGAGGGAGATCTCCGCTGCCTATGTTGATCGGGATGATTTCTTCTATTGAAGGTGATGCTTCCCATTCGATAGGTGGAGGTTCGGTCAACGAAATCTCCTTTGATTGCTATTTGGAAGAGGGACCAGCTTCATCTCGTGGCCGCTTTGGAGGAGCAATGTTGATCTTTCGATCTGTTTTAGCCGCAGCAGCCTCACAAGTCCTTCCAGCTTGTTGATCACCTCGAATGCAGACGATGCCTTCTCCTGTTGCAAACTTGAGAAGTTGATGGTAAGAGGAGGAGATGGCATTGATCTGGTGGAGGAATGGTCGCCCAAGGATGGCGTTGTAACTAGACATTCCTTCGACGATTGCAAACCTCACCGAGACTCGAGTCTCTCGGCTGAGGTCGATGGTAAATCTGGACTCGCCCACCGTGATGCTTTGTTCACCGTTGAAACCAGTGATCACCGTTGGAACGACGTCAAGGCTTTGATACTTATGTCCCAGACGTTTGAAACAGTCTGAGAACATAATGTCGATAGAGCTTCCGGTGTCGATGAGGATTCGATTGACGGTGCTTCCGTCGATGATGAGTTTCAAGACCAGGGGGTCTCGATGTGGAGTATGAACTCCTTGAAGATCGGTGTCGTTGAAGACTATGGATGGCCAAGCAAGACCTTCGATGGGATTCTCGATCCAAGTATCTTCTTTATTTGCAGTAGATTGAACATGGAAGATACGCCGAATCTGGCGATCGACTTCTTTCCCGGTAATTGCTTGATTGTGTAATGATCCATGAATGCCAAAGACATTGGCATTCACAGAGATAGGTTGCCGGTTCGAGGAGATTTGATGTATCCAATACACTTCTTTCCCCTTTGCAGAGGTCCGATGTTGATCGTGTCCGCCTTTGACGAACTCTTGAAGATGGCCTTCTCGCAATAGGTCTTCAAGATGAAATTTCAGCCGAAAACACCGATCGGTTGAATGGCCGTGACTTCGATGGAAGTCGCAGTAGACTGTTTTGTCTGCTGTGAATTTGGAATTCGGCTGAAGAGGATTAGGCCTCCGAACGAACTCTTTATGTTGAATGCGGTCGAGTATCTGTTCGACCGGCATATTCCACTCGGTGAAAGTGGTCTTCGTTGGAGATCGACGTCCATCATTCTTTGATCTTTTGTTGGCCTGAGGGGCTGCTGCTTCAGCGTTGTGAGCCTTTGCAGCATACTTAGGAGCTTCTCTTTCAGCAGGCCTTCTCTTAGTTTCTCGCCCTTTCCGAGCGACTTGATCGTCTTCCACCTCAATTTCTCTCTGAATTCGGTCAAACATTGCACCCAGAGAAGGAGGGGGATTGCGAATAAAGTCGTTATAGATGTGTAGATCGAAGCGGAGAGCGTTCTGGAAAGCCAACATGATGGCTTCATCATCCAGATGTCTTCCAGAGAGAGCAGCATGCTCGTTGCGAAACCTCCTCGTGAAACTGCGGAGAGTCTCGTCTGCACCCATCCTCAGTCGGTAGAGAGAGTCGAGCTTCTTCTCTGGCTTTAGATTGAGTTGATAGTGCTGCACAAAGAGGTTAGCCAAAACGCCGAACTGGGTGATGGACCCAGCTCGGAGATTGTGATACCAGTCGAGCGAAGGCTCATCAAGACTTCCCGCGAAGGTGCGGCAGAGCACGTTGTTTTCCTCTTCGTGTGGCGTTAGAGCTTGCTTGAAGGCAAGTATGTGGAGGCTTGGATCTCCTCTGATGCAGTTGAATTTGGGGAGGATAGGAGTTCTCCATCCTCTTGGAAAGGTGGTCTCGAAGAGACTTCGATGTAGAGGCCCGGCAGAGGAGTAACCGTCCCTACGACCGTGTCCTCGACCTAGAGGCGGGTCAAGAGGCAAGATCGCAAGGTCTTGCTCAGGCATTGAAGTATTTGCCGGTTGAAGTCGGTATCGAAGGTCCGATCCAAGTCCACGTTGGAGTGGAATGGAAGGGGAGACTCTGCTCTTTGAAGGAGCGCCTTTCAATTGGTGCTTCCTTGGCATGTTGATCTTTGAAGGTGTCCTCTTGTCGCAGTTGCGACCAGAAGAGGATTGGGAGGACTCGTCGTCAAGACGATCCCAGACACTCTGCTTCCAGGGAGCAGCAGAGGGAGTAGGATCGCGACGAATTCTTTCGAGGGCAGCAGTGCCCATTGATCTCCGTTGCTCGGAGTGGATTGAACGTTGTGGAAGATTGATCCTCTCACTTGCAGAGGGGATAGGCAGAACAATCCCAGCTTCGGAAGCTGCTTTCTTAAGAGCATCCCTCTCAGCAGTGAGGGTGGCGTTTTGTTTTGCCAGTTGGAGCAATTGGAAATCGACTGCAGAGACTTGGTATGTCGATGGACGGTCTTCAGCAGGAGCAGGGACAGTCTGCCCAATTGATTGATGAGGATAAGGGGCGATCGGTCGATCGACTGATCTTCCACTTCCTGAGTGAACCCCTATCTCGGGGACAGCAAGGGGCTGCCCGAAGTTGAGCCTTTGACTCATTGAACGAGTCTCAGGACGAGGTTGATGTTGAGTGTTACTTCCTTCTGGTTGACCCTGGTGTTTGGTTCTCGCCATTCAGAGTGCGAAGGGTACAACGAGATTGCCGACGTCCGATCAGTTGTCTGATCAACCGAGGGGGCGAGGAAGTTTGGCTATTGATCTGGTAGTCGAAGTAGAGAGAACACAGCTTCTTGTTCGAATCCCACAGACGGCGCCAAACTGTGGGGGAAAATCTTCGTGCCGACCCGAAGACTCTCGCAGCACCAGTCAATTGGAGTTGAAGTTGACGTCGAAGATCGTTGGTCGATCTGTTGATTGAAGTTGAGGCCTTTTGATATGTCAATAGAAAGTGATATGCAATCAGAGAGATTGTGACACGAGATGTGATCTCGGAGTTCAGCCGAAGCCTACGTCTCCGTGCTATAGGGAGCAACCCGAATTCACTAACACTTCAGTTGAAGTGACCTCGACAGGCCGAGTGTCACTGAAAACCCTCTGATCTCTTCTAAGGAGAAAAGAAGATCAAGGAGAGATGGTAGATCAGAAGTTGAAAATCCCAGAGCTCTGGTTCTGAAAGTCAGATCTCAGAGTGGAAATCAGAATTTTTGGATCCTTTTACATTCGAAGGCACTGCTATTTATAGGATTCTCTGGTGGGAATGGCGGTTTCTGCCGTCGTATCTGGGGATTCTCCAGGTAAAGCTAGCGGGCCCCGCTACCGTCTTCTGGGGGATTCCACAGGCTCGTGGGCCTTCCGGGCAGGGCCGGTGGGTCCCACGGTGGTCCTCGTGGGCTCACCAGGCAGGGCTGGTGGGTCCCGCGGTAGTCTTCGTGGGCCCACCAGGCAGGGCCGGTGGGTCCCGCGGTAGTCCTCGTGGGCTCACCAGGCAGGGCTGGTGGGTCCCGCGGTAGTCTTCGTGGGCCCACCAGGCAGGGCCGGTGGGTCCCGCGGTAGTCTTCGTGGGCCCACCAGGCAGGGCCGGTGGGTCCCGCGGTAGTCTTCGTGGGCCCACCAGGCAGGGCCGGTGGGTCCCGCGGTAGTCTTCGTGGGCCCACCAGGCAGGGCCGGTGGGTCCCGCGGTAGTCTTCGTGGGCCCACCAGGCAGGGCCGGTGGGTCCCGCGGTAGTCTTCGTGGGCCCACCAGGCAGGGCCGGTGGGTCCCGCGGTAGTCTTCGTGGGCCCACCAGGCAGGGCCGGTGGGTCCCGCGGTAGTCTTCGTGGGCCCACCAGGCAGGGCTGGTGGGTCCCGTGATAGTTGGTAAACTTCTGCCAAAATTTGCACCCACAGGTAGCACCGATCTTCGTGCGACGGTTGTAGCGTCGGCTTTTGTTGATGAAGACGGCGGGTGTGGCACCGGCTTCGGCACCACGGTTGTACCGTCGGCTTTTGTTGATGAAGACGGCAGGGGTAGCACCGGCTTCCGTGCGACGGTTGTGACGTCGGCTTTTGTTGATGAAGACGGCGGGTGTGGCACCGGCTTCGGCACGACGGTTGTAGCGTCGGCTTTTGTTGACGAAGACGGCAGGGGTAGCACCGGCTTCCGTGCGACGGTTGTGACGTCGGCTTTTGTTGACGAAGACGGTAGGGGTAGCACCGGCTTCAGGCCTTCTTCTCCCGGCTTTCTTCTTCGTGCGAGGAGTCGATGCCTTGATTGAAGACGACGGGTGTTGTCGGCTTCGATCTTCTTCTCCGGCCTTTGCTTATGGCGTCTTCGGAGCTGATGAAGATCGTCGGAGCAATCGGGTGATGACGGCTCCGGGTCTTCTTCTCCACGCTTTCTTCTTCGTGCGAGGAGTCGAAGCTTTGACCTTCGAGTGCAAGGTCTTCACGTTGATGAGGACTTGAAGGGCCAAGGATTCCCGTAGGACGTGCTTGCCGTGCCTCGTGAAGCCTTCGGTCGTCGAGCGTTGGAGCTTCTCTTGCGGAGCTCTTTCGTCTTCGGCTTTCGGACCCTTTGTGCCTTCCCCCACCCCTTCTATTTATAGGCAAAGGGGGGCGGTTGGGGGAGATATGGCTGAAATCTTTTTTGTTTCATCCGATATCTCCCCCCATAACCATCAAGATACTGTTCCTTTATTCAAGGAAACAAACCCGATCCCCTCCTTTTTAGTTGGGGTGGTTATGGGCTAGATGTGACTCGATCTTTTAAAGATTGAGTTGTTATTCTTGTTGCACTTTTGGATCGGATGGCGACACAACGTCATCTTGTCCGTTGGATCGAGGGATCGTCGCGGATCTACGGCTACGTAGACGTCCACGCCACCTCCCCCCGCATCGAGGCGGTTTTGATTTCTTTTTCCTTTCTTTTCTTTTTCTTTTCTTTTTCTTTTTCCTTTTTGTTTTCTTTTTCTTTATGGCCGGCCCCACCTCCCCATGAGGAGGGGGGCACGGTTTTCTAGAAGGGGGGCCGGTGGGCCCCCCTCTTTGTGTTCGGGTAGCGGGTCCGGTGGGACCCGCTTGCTTTGAGTTGGGCTGCGGCGTGCGAGCCGAATTTGCATGCGGGCCGAGTGCATATGCGGGCCGTTTGTGTGCGGGCCCAATTTTGCATGCAAGCCGTTGTGTGCGGGCCCAATTTTGTATGCGGGCCGTTGTGTGCGGGCCCAATTTTGCATGCGGGCCGTTGTGTGCGGGCCCAATTTTGCATGCGGGCGGTTGTGTGCGGGCCCAAGTTGCATGTGGGCCATTGTGTATGGGCCGGATTTCCGCACGTGGGCCGTTGTGTGCGGGCCCAAGTTGCATGGGCGAGTCGGGTTCGACCCGAAGGCCGTTGAGTGCGGGCCTATTTTTCGTGTACAAATCGGGTTCGACCCGTGGGTTAATTTCGATGCCCACAAGTGCCCCCTCAAGTTCGAGTGCGCCCGCGGGAAACGCGTAGCGCTTGGACTTGAGTTGCGTATTCGTGTGGGATTAGGTCTTTAAAAGGCCCTCCCGTTTTCGTTTCTCTTCATTATTGACAATTCCCGGCGGCTTGGAGTCGAGAGCTCTGCTAGGGTTTCTTGCTTCGCAACGATGCCGCGGAGGATGAAGATGGTGACGCCATGGGGTTCGCGGAGGAGGGAAGACCGCCGGCCCGTGGACGGCGGAGGGTCGCAAGCGAGGTGGTTCTCCTCCTCCTCCTCCTTCTTCTTCTTCTTCTTCGCATGGCATGGCAACGGAGTTCCGGGCTGCGGTGGCCGGAGATGGGTTTGGCCGGGGGCTGCGGGGTGCGGCCGGCATGCGAGTCGGAGACGGGGCACGGCCGGGGGCTGCAGGGTGCGGCCGGCGCGCTGGCTGGAGGAGGGGCGCGGCCAAGGGCTGCATGGTGCGGCCGGAGGCGGCAGGGGCTGCGGGCCGGAGGCGTGGGCACAGGACTGCGCACGGGCTGGAGGTAGAGGCGGAGCACGACGGGGGCTGTGGGCCGGAGGCGTGGGCGCAGGGCTGCGCGCGGGCCGGAGGTGGAGGCGGTGGTATGACGGTCTTGCGGGTCGGAGGCGTGGGCGCAGGGCTGCGCGCGGGCCGGAGGTGGAGGCGGAGCGCGACGGGCTTGGGCCGGAGGCGGGTGCAGGCGCGGAGGAGGGCGCGGGCGGGCGCGCGCGGCCGGAGGCGGGTGCAGGAGGAGGGAGCGGCGGCCGGAGTCGGGCTCGGCCGGGGGCTGTGGGCCGGAGGCGGGTGCAGGCGGAGGGAGCGGCGGCCGGAGTCGGGCTCGGCCGGGGGCTGTGGGCCGGAGGCGGAGGCGGAGGCGGAGGCGGTCGGTGCAACAGCGGCACGGGCGCGGGGGCCGGTCGAGACCAACAGCACCCCCCCCCCCTTTTACGTGTTTTGATAGGAGAGAGAGAGAGAGAGGGGTTGCGGCTTTTTACCGTGACCCCCCTCCTTTTTATCTTTATTTGCTCGAAGGACGGCAGCACCCCTTGCATGTTTTGATAGGAGAGAGAGAGAGGGGGTTGCGGCTTTTTGCCGTGACCCCCCTCATTTTTATCTTTATTTGCTCGAAGGACGGCAGCACCCCCCTGCATGTTTTGATAGGAGAGAGAGAGAGGGGGTTGCGGCTTTTTGCCGTGACCCCCCTCCTTTTTATCTTTATTTGCTCGAAGGACGGCAGCACCCCCCTGCATGTTTTGATAGGAGAGAGAGAGAGAGGGGGTTGCGGCTTTTTGCCGTGACCCCCCTCCTTTTTATCTTTATTTGTTCGAAGGATGGGGCGCCCCTTTTGCTTAGGCCTCCCCCCCGATTTTTTCGTTTCTGTATTCGGAAACTATCTGACTTAGGCTTTGCCTTCTTTCTTTTTCAGGTCTCATCGTTACGAGAGCTTTCCAAGTTCCGGCTGGATTGTCGATGCGGTCTCTCACGGGAGTACGCATCCTTGCTTCCCTTTCGCGCAAGTCTTCCACCATCGTGCTTCGAGACAGGAGACCGGACTGTCAGTGCTTCAGCTTTTGACGCATGAGCGAGTTTGCGAGGACGGCGTGACCGACGGCTCTTGTCGAGTGTTGAAACTTGGCGAGCGTATCCTTACTGACGAAGGATCTTCTCGGCAAATCGTCCGGCCTAGTTTGGGGCTGTCGTTCCACCATACTGGCGAGGAGTCGGTTCCGGTCCCTGTTGTTGCTTTGAAGATATGCTCCCGCCGTACGCGATGGGATGTGGGGATTCAACCGTGTGGGGATGTCACGTATCTGGGAGGTTTCCGGGACTGGATGAGAGAGCTATCTGGCGCGTTGGAGGCAGAGCCAGGGATGGAGCGTCTGGCGAGGTTTGTGGAGCCGGCTTGTTGGGAGTACAGCCGTCCGGACGGTATGTACCGGGCTCTGTGTGAGCAGTGGTGCCCTGAGACCAACACCTTCTTGACCGGAGCTGGTGAAATCGGGATCACCCTTCGTGACGTGCATGTCATCTCTGGGTGTCCAGAAGTTCGGAGCTACTATCAGGAGGAGGTTCCTTCTCTGGAGGTTTTGACGGACCCAGACGAGTCTCCTAGATTCTGCCTTTTGCTTTTTAAGGCGTATGCTATTATAGCGGCGCGCGAGCGGTCAGACCGGGTACTTCACTCGGATTGGGTGGACTTCTGGTTTCGAGGAGAGTATCGTCACGCTCCCCCTTCGAGTCACCCGATGTGGAGATATGCTTCGTCAAAGAGACCGGCGCCTGGCACCTTCCGGCGACCGATTGAATCCCTGAAGAAAGAGTGGTGCTCCATGGCCGGGGCGCAACGTCCCTGGGAAGTTTTGGGACTTGAAGAATGCAGCGATGACTGGCGTGCTGTTTACTGGTCAGCGGGGTTAGTACTTTTTCTCTGCCGCTTTGCTTTACCCTGGGAAGGGGATGTGGTACGCCCTGGGACCTTCCTTGCAGCTGCTCGGATGGTGACTGGAGAGTTTCTTAACCTGGCGCCGGCGATCCTCTGCTCGTTGTATGGCGGGCTTAGCGGCACCTACTGGAGTTTATCGAGTGCGGGTAATGCAAGAGGGGAAGTAGGCAGAGCCAGTTCCTTTTGCCCCCTGCATTACCTCTATGGTTGGATTGGGCTTCACTTTCCGAAGGGGATCTTTGCGGCGCATGGACCTTCGACCTCGGTGCCCTTTCTTCCTTGTGTGGGAGGTGTGATGAACGCTTATTACGCATGGGAGCGTCCGAAGCCTAGTGCCCGAGAGTGTTTGCGGCGCATGGGCCCTTCTGACTTTGAATTTGTATCGGAAAATGCACTTGCGCCTTCTATGAAATCCCTGGTGTGTGATGGGGCAGAGATGTCCGAGCCTTTGTACTGGAGCATGGTGAGTTGCAGGCCTGGGTATCTTGTTTGGCGTCGTGGGGATGTAGTGGAGGTGGCACGGTACTCTCCCCACCGGTTTGCTCGCCAGTAGGGTTTTCGGCAGGAGTTGCCTGGGACTCCTTTGCGCCTGCGGTTACGTTACACTCCGCAGGAGGCGTACCGCCTCTGGGGAGCACTTTACGATTGATTTACTGGGTGTACTTTCTCACCGGGGATTAAGTCGGGCGGCAAGGATGCTGCAACTCCTGAGTATCGCCGCTGGGTCAACGAGTCGGTGCTTCCCCTCTTGGCTAGCCTTCCGCTAGACATCCTTGCTAGCAGCGAGCGGGCTGACTTTCCTTTTGACTCTTTGGCAGGGTCGGAGGATCGCCGTCTTTGGTCCGAGGAGCGATGGTCAGAGAAATCTTGTGGCCGTCGAGAAAGTACTTCCCAGGCTTCACTTTCTGTGCAAGAAGTTGAGATGGCTCCGTCCTCCAAGGTTCAGAGTCTTCCTGAGACTCAGGCTTCTTGGAGTGGGTGTGCTTCTCCCAAGAGGAGAAAGTTGGACCTCTTGTGTGAGGCAGCTTTGACTGGTGCTGGCGAGGCAGGGCCAGCTCGAGAGGGAGAGCCAGAGCTTTTTGCCGATGAGGTAATCCCTCCTTCTGGGGTATCTTCATCGGATGCTGCAGGTATATTTGTTTCTAGTTTCTTATGAATTTCTGTGCTTGTACTCTTACTTCGTTGGCTGAGTTGTCCAGCTCTCATTTTGGCAGGGTCTGCTGGACCGGACTGCGAGTCTGCCCCGAAGGGGGTTGGGCAGGAGTGCTCTCCCCTCAGAGCAACGTTGATTGAAGGTGGCGGGCTGGATGTTCCCTGGGATAACTTGGAGCTTTTGGGAGCGTGTGGAGCAGATTTTACCGGCAGTGCTGTCAACCTGGATGATATTGACGTGGAGCAGTTGGGCTTTGGGAAGGAGGATGAGGTCTCCAGTGTAGGGAGAGAGCAGACTCCTCTAGCTAGGTCCGGTACTCCGGCCGAGGCTACTCCCGCAGTCGTTTTGTCGGAAGGTTTGCATGTGTCTCCTCCTTCAGCTCCGGTGGTTCCGCTGACTGTTATCACGGCGGTGGTCCAGGAGGCGGTTCCTACACTTGAGTCTTCAGGACCGGAGCCCACCTTGCCTGTGCACTCAGAGGCTGACAGGAGAAAGTGCAGTTCGCGAGACCTTCTCTCTATGCTTCTTTTGGAGAGCTGTCGGAAGTATATCCAGACGACGCTCGCACCCTTCCAGGAAGAGGGCTTTGACGCTTTGAGCAGCTGGTGGGTTCTTGAGGGGCCTGAGTTTTGCAAGAACCTGGTGGCCTTCCAGGTAGATGGCTCTTTGTTTGAGGCACAGATGCGTGTTCTCGTGGCGGATAGTGAAGCTCATTGCTTGAAACGGGCTTCGATGGAAGATGACCTTCCCCTGATACTGGCGAAGGCCGAGGACGAGGAGCGTCGACTGGAGGCGCAGCATGCGATTGCCACTGCGAGCCTTGTTCGGGCGCGGAAGAAGCTAGAGGCTGCTCGCGCATCTTTCGAGAAAGCTGAGACGATCGAGAGGTCTTCTGGAGCAGACCTGGCGAAGCAGCGTATCGAGCTGGCGACGCATAGGGAGCGGGTAGCTTCTCGGTCTTCAGAGTTGGAGCGCATGGAGGTTACTGACGGCGAGCTGCTCCAACGTCTCAAAGAACTTAATTCGCTTTACTAGCAATGTCGCATTTCCTTTTCTTTCTTGTCATTTTTGTCGAACAGATTTGTAGTTCTGCTTTTCTTTATCTGGTGATAACTTAATATCATGCATCTATATTTTTTTTTTTTGACTTGTCTTCTGGAATGACAGAGTTTGGTTGTGTTTTTTTTTTTGTTTGGACTGAACCTTTACAGGCTGCCTACGTACCCTACTGAGAGGGATCAAGTCACACGTAGTTCCTTTTTTTTTTTTTTTGCAAGGAATGTAACCCTGCTTTTAGGCATAGTACCTTTTGAGGTACTTGCCATTGATGGGGCCGAGTGTAAGCCCTTCTGGCGTGGTGAGAAGATATGCGCCGTTGGAGTAGGCCTCTTTGACAACGTGCGGTCCATCCCACTTGGCGTCGAACTTCTTTCCTCCTCGATGTGAAAGGATGATGGGGCGTTTGACTGCGAGCACCAATTCTCCTTTTTGGAAGGATCGGGGGCGAATCCTTTTGTTGAAGGCTCGGGTCAATCTGGCTTGGTAGCATTCCAGGCGTTGCTGGGCTTCGAGGCGCTTCCCATCCAGGGCTTCCAATTCTGCTAGGCGAAGTTGAGCGTTGTCGCCGTTGACGAGGCCTTCCTAGATGGCTATCCTGAGTGACGGGATCTGGAGTTCAAGTGGGAGGACAGCTTCTACTCCGTATACCAGCGAGTACGGAGTCGCCTGTGTTGGCGTGCGAAAAGAGGTGTGATATGCCCATAGCGCTTCACCCATGCGTTCATGCCAGTCTTTCTTCGACTTTGAGACGACTTTCTCCAAAAGTTTGCAGAGTGTTTTATTTAAAGCTTCAGCTAGGCCGTTGGCAGAGGCGTTGTACATGGTTGAACACCTTTGCTTGATATCGAACTTGGCGCAAAATTGGCTGACAGCGGCGTTCTTGAATTGCTTTCCGTTGTCCGTAACGATATAGCGAGGGATGCCGTACCGGAAGATGATGTCGTTCTGGATGAAGTTGATGACAGAGTGTCTGGTAACTTCTCGCAATGGTACTGCCTCAGCCCACTTGGAGAAGTAATCTGTTGCCGCCAGGATATAAAGATGCTGCTTGGATGACTTGGGTAGCGGACCGACAATATCGAGTCCCCATCCATCGAAGGGCCATGATGCGATGGTTGGATGCAAAGGTTCCGGAGGCTGACGAATGTAGTCGCCATGCAGCTGGCAAGTGTGGCATCTTTTTGCAAACTCGAGGGAGTCCTTGATCATAGTGGGCCAGTAGTATCCCATTCGCTTGATGCGAAAGTGCAGCTTTGGACCGGACTGATGTGAGCCACAGATCCCGGCATGGACTTCTTCTAGTGCTGTTTCCGCTTCTTCTTTTGCAAGACACCTTAGGAGCGCACCATCGTAGCTTCGACGGTACAACTCGTTGTTGAAGTGGAAGAATTTCAGAGACCGCCGGCGAATGTCGACCTTATGCTTCGGATCTTCAGGGAGATTCCTGTGGACAAGAAAGTCTATGAATGGTTGTCTCCAGTCTAGCTCGTCGGTCACGAAAACGTGTACTGTATTGACTTGGTCCGGGATTCCCATAGGGAGGTCTTTCTCGGTGATCACCATCCTCTTACAGATAGGGATGATGAGTTGGCTTTTTTCTGGGAACGGAAGTGTAGCCGCTAAATTTGCAAGCGCATCAGCCTGCTGATTAAGGTTTCTGGGAACATACTGGATTGAAGCATCTTTGAGTGTACCAAGGAGTTTCAGAGCTCGTAGGTGCAATGGCACGAGATCTTCTTTGTTGACCTCGTATGCTCCCAATATTTGCTGAATGACGAGTTGAGAGTCGCCAAAAATTGTGAGCCCTTGAAGTTTCATATCATTGGCGAGTTCGAGCCCAATGATCAGAGCTTGATATTCCGCCCTGTTGTTGGAGCATGGCTCTGATAGTAGAAATGAGAAGGGAAGTACTTCGTCGTTTGGTGTGACGAAGATAACTCCTGCTCCTGCTACGTCTTGCCTGGCCGCACCGTCGAAGAACATTTTCCAAGAAGGGGTGATGTCGATGCAGAATACTTCTTCGTCTGGGAGATCTTCCGATAGTTCCCATTCTGCTGGAAGGGGGTATTCTGCTAGGAAGTCTGCGAGAGCTTGACCTTTGACCGCTTTACGAGGGACAAAGGTGATGTCAAACTCAAGGAGGAGCAAAGCCCACTTGGCCAGACGTCCGGAGAGCACTGGTCTCGACATGATGTATTTGAGCGGGTCGGCTTTTGAGATGAGCCTGATGGCGTGAGCTGACATATAGTGTCGCAGCTTTTTTGTAGCGAAGATGAGCGCCAGACAGACCTTCTCAATCGGGGAGTAGTTTAGCTCCGTGCCGATGAGGGTGCGGCTCAAATAGTAGCATGCTGTTTCCTTGCCTAGCTCGTTGTCTTGAGCCAGGAGTGCCCCCAAGGACTGCTCCTGGGCGCTGATGTAAAGGACCAATGGCTTTCCTTAAACTGGTGCTGTTAGAATCGGGGGCTTGAGTAAGTAATCCCTGATGTTTTGGAGGGCTTCCTGACAAGCTTCATCCCACTTGAATGCTGCTCCTTTCTTCATGAGGCGACTGAAGGGCCTGCATTTTCCAGCTAAGTTGGCGATGAACCTTCTGATATATGCTAGATGGCCCTGGAGACCTCAGAGATCTCGCACGGTTTTCGGGATTGGCATATTGAGGATAGCATATATCTTGGTTTGATCTATTTCGATGCCTCGATGGCGTACGACAAAGCCGAGAAACTTTCCCGAGGAGACCCCAAATGCGCATTTAAGCGGGTTCATGCGGAGCTGGTACCTTCGAAGTCGCTTGAAGATTAGCTCGAGGTCTTGAAGATGTGTGGACTTTTGTCTTGATTTTACCACGAGATCGTCGACGTAGCATTCTACATTCTGATGAAGGATATCGTCGAAAATTTTTTGCATGGCTCGTTGGTAAGTGGCTCCTGCGTTCTTCAAGCCGAAAGGCATGACTTTGTAGCAGTAGATCCCTTTGGACGTGCGGAATACCGTAAACTCTTCGTCTTTGGGCGCCATCCGGATCTGGTTGTAGCCTGAGGATCCATCCATGAAGGTTAGTGCTTCATGGCCTGTTGTTGCATCCACCATTAGTTCTGTGATTGGCAGTGGGAAATCATCTTTGGGGCATGCATTGTTTAAGTCCCTGAAGTCCACGCATACTCTGATCTGGCCGTTCTTCTTCTTGACTGGGACCACGCTAGAGATCCACGTTGGATACTTAACTTCTCGGATAAAGCCGGCTTCAATGAGCTTGTTGACTTCGCCCTCTATTTGCGATACCAGTTTCGGCCGGTAGCGTCTTTGTCCTTGCTTGATGGCGCTAGCTCCATGTTTGACAGCAAGCTGGTGTACTGCAATCTTGGGGTCAAGTCCCGGCATTTCCTTGTAGGACCATGCGAAGACATCTCTGTATTCTTGGAGTAGCTTGATGTATGCGGCCTCCTCTTCAGGAGTCAGGAGTGCACTTACGAATGTGGGTCGAGGATCCTCCTGTGTCCCCAAGTTGATTTCTTTCAGATCGTCGACGGTAGATTGCCCCCCTTCTTCGAGGACTGGCGATGCATCTGGCAACTCGTCGTCCGAAGTAGAAGTATCGTCGACCGAGGAGTCCACAATTGTGATATGATTAAGAGAGACCAGAATGATATCGGGAACATCGGCAGTTTGAAAGAATGACATGGGTGGGTGGGTGGGAATGATTTTTCTCACCTCAATGGGTGGCTTTCCCAAATGGTCGAATACTGACATTCGCTTTGCTTGTCCGATTGGCCCAAGTCTTTTGAATACTGATATGGGATTTTGACTTGCCTGGTTTTTGACGCTCTTCTTTTGCTTTTGAGGTACGGTCCAACGCCGAGCTCGATATCGTCTTCTTTTGGCGCCCTTTGTAGCGGGATGAATGACATTGGTGGAGCGTGCATCGGAGGCTAACGATCCCTCTTCCGCTTCATCTACCAACTTCACCTCAATGTAGTTAGAGGTGAAGGTCTTCTCTCATGTTATCTTGATGACCATCGGGGTTTGGCGGGAGCCGATGCCTCGCCGATTTGGTGGGATCTGCTCGCCGCCCTGGAGTAAATGGGCTTGAGTCTTAGTCATCCCGTGTGGTATTGGAGCTGGCAGGAGCGTACTCATATGTGCAGCACTGTCTTTGTTGTAGCCAGCTTTGAACAGGAGCTTGGCGGCATTTTGCCCCCAACTTCCTTTTGGCTTGAATGTGAGTTGGCTGGATTCGAAGGGATTGATGGGTTTTGGCGAATTTGAAGCTTGCCCCAGGCTGGGTATTGGCAGTGTCATCTCTTGTAGAGTGATGACATTAGCTTCCGATAGCGGCTGGACCATCCCTTTTGGCGAGGCAAAAGGTGGTGGTTCATCTTTGCGAAGCCACTGAGGCGTGAGGCGTAAGACTGTCGTAGCTTTGACAGGTAATGGAGTATGCTTCATGGATCTTGGCTTGGAGCTGATGCGCATTCTTCGTCTTGGCGCTAGCACTTCTTTGACTTCGTGTATCGCCTTAGATGGTGGTACTGGATTTGGAGTTGGCAGAGCTTCGTCCTGCTCCATCCTTTTAGCTTTCTGAGTTCGAGGAGTTTTAGCTGGAAGGACTTCTGCAACAAGGTCCTTTGCTTGGTAAAATTTGGCATCGGCGAGGTGCGCTTCAGCCTCATTGAATGGCTTGTCGTCTGCAATAATGCACTTTTCCAGACCTTCCTCGTAGTACTTGAGGCATTGGTGCCAGGTAGATACTACGACACCGTTTTCATGCAGCCACGGTCTTCCCAGCAAAAGGTGATATGATGTTTGACAGTCAATAACTTGGAAAAGAACCGTCGTGTCAAGCTGACTGATGGAGAGTTTTAGACGAATGATCCCTATGGTGGACTGTCCTCCTTGGTTGAACCCTTGAATGACCAGCTGGCTTTACGAGAGCTGGTTGGTGGTGATGCCGAGCTGGCGCATTGTTTGGATAGGCATGATGTTGACGGCGGAGCCGCAGTCCAACAGGATTCGATTTACCGGCTTCTCGTTGATGTATCCCGAGACATAGACAGGTCGATTGTGCAGTCGTGTTCCGAGCTGCAGATCTTCATCCGAGAAAGTTATTGCTGCGTTACATGAGACAATAGTTTCGTCCTTCTCGGCGTTTTTCTTCTTTCTTTTGTAGCTGTCTGGGTCTGTCAAAGCCTCGACCATTGCTAGGCGAGCTTTCTCTGGGAGGTGTAGTGCTTCTATGAGTGGCAAGTGTAGAATTGCCTCATCGTAAGCAACAATATTTTCTTTGTCGGAATCATCCTCCTCGTTGCCGGTGTTGCTTTCTTTAGAAGGCTTGATCCTATCTTCTTCTTCCGGTGCCACGTGAATCTCAACCATGCAACAGGAGGCTTCGTGCTGCTGATTAGCTGGGAGGAAGTAATCGGGGAAGAACTCTTGCAGCGTTGTCGGTTCTGGAGGGTTTTGCAGGAGGAGATCATCAGGGTCCGCTGGCGGTACTTTGAACGCCTTCCTTCCTGGAGATTTGCTTTTCTTTTTGTAAGTTCTTCGTTCCGGAAGCTTTCTTGTTACCCGATCGAGCTTGCGACTTCTTGGCTTCCATGGCCTTCGTCTGCGAGGCAACATGACCCATGCATCTTCATCAGTGGATTCTTCGTTACCAAGGTGAAGGTCTGGAGTGACAACTGTAGGTTCTTCATGGGTCAGGGAGACCTGCTCCTCTAGGGACCTTGGTGGTTCGCCTTCTGACTCCCAGCCGGTGGGCTTGATTTCTTCTATTGAAACAGGCGAAGGTTTGGAATAGAGGACGTAATAGTCGAATTTACCTGAAGGCTGGCCAACAGACCGACCTCCGGGTCTCCTTGCTCGTACCTTGTCTGGAGATTTGTGGGTTCTCCATGAGTCGGGGAGCCTTGCTCCTCTGGGGACCTTGGTGGTTCGCCTTCTGACTCCCAGCCAGTGGGCTTGATTTCTTCTATTGAGACAGGCGAAGGTCTGGAATAGAGGACGTAGTAGTCGAATTTACCTGAGGGCTGGCCTAACAGACCGACCTCCGGGTCTCCTTGCTCGTACCTTGTCTGGAGATTCCGTTGGGACATAGCTTTGTTTGGGAGAAACGTCGACGTAGGCGACGGTTGCCCCCAGGGCAGTGACGTTTCTTTCTCAGCGAGCTTAGGAGCGTACTGCTGTCGTCTTGAGACTTTCCGTCGTGGAGCTAACTTCTCAATTGGTCTTTGGCGATTAATGCGCAACTTGGGCCTTCCCTGGTGGGTGGCAACGAATATTGGTTGAAACGAACCGAAGGCGATGGACGTCATGTTTGCTGTTGCAACGTCGCTAGAGTCGATCTCGATTTTTCCTTGCTTTGCGAGTGCCATGATCTTTTCTTTGAAGACGAAACACTTCTCAATAGGATGGCTAACCAGCCGATGGTATTTGCAGAAGAGCGGATCGTTGACACGATGCATCTGTTCGGGCCTTTTTGAAGGAGGAAGCTCGATCATCTTTTCTTGTAGCAGTTGATTGAACATGGAGGAGACTTCCGAGTCTGGAAAGGGATACTCTTTGGCCTCGAGTTCTTCTAGAGTCATCTTTGACTGTCTTTGGGGTGGAGGCGGTGGTATGGCAGCTCCCTTTTCTTAATCCGACTTACCTCTGATTTTGAGTGGCTTGGAGGCCGAGGCGATGTCGGCGACGTTAACTTGCTTCAATTTGGGTGCTGGCGGTTTGTCTTTCTTTTCCACCTTCAGGAAGTCTTTGGTCTTTGAGTCCCCGCGATTTGCTAAGCTGAGCTCCATGTCGTGGGCTCGAGTTGCGAGTTCTTCGAAGGACCGAGGCTTGATCCCCTTGAGGATGTAGAGTAAGCCCCAGTGCATGCCTTGGGTGCACATCTCAATAGCCGAGTTTTCCGACAAACGATCTCGTGAATTCAGGGCGAGATTCCTCCATCGATCGATGTAGTCGATTACTGATTCGTCCTTCCTTTGCTTGACGGCAGTAAGCTCGGTCATGCTAATGATGCGCCGAGTGCTGTAGAAGCGGTTGAGGAATTCCCTCTCCATCTGATCCTAGCTGTCAATGGATCCTGGAGGAAGGTCAACATACCAGTCAAAAGCATTACCTTTGAGGGTGCGAACGAACTGCTTCACCATCTCATCGCCGTATGTGCCGGCGTTGTTGCAAGTCTCGACGAAGTGGGCAATGTGTTGCCTTGGATTCCCCTTCCCGTCAAAGTGCTGGAACTTTGGTGGCTGGAACCCGGTAGGGAAGCGCAGCTGCTGGATCCTTGTAGTGTAAGGCTTCGAATATGCTGCCGTAATCGGAGGTAGGCTGCCGCCGTGGGAACGCATCATGTCAGCCACTAGTGCTTGTATTTGCTGGGCATTCATCGTTGCTGCCATTGAAGGTTGCGCGGTCACCGAGACCGGCACGGGAGCCGAGGAAAGTGCAGGAGTAGTTGCTAGTGTTGCCGGGCCAACTTCTGCAAGAGCAGGAGTTGGAGACGGGGCTGGAGCAGCTACTGGAGAAGCAGGAGGTTGACCGAATATTGCGACATCCCTGGCACTCAGTCTCTGAAGCAAGGCGTTGATGTGACGATCTTTCTCTTCCATTAGTCGGGTGAGTTGAGCCATGTGTTCACCCATTTGCATGACTTGGAGCTGGAGAGCGGACGGAGGATGATGTCGCAGGACGTCTCGATGTTGCACGCCCGCACCCTCGCCATCGTCGTCGGAGATGTAGTTACGCTGACTTGCTTCTGCTTGATGACGGATGTTTGCCCCCGGCAAGGGAGGTGCAAAGTCCACTGGAGAACCCGAACGGGTTCGGGGTTGGGGCTGGTCCTCCCCAAATTTCTGAACAGATGTTCTAGGATTGAGGCTCGTTTCTTCATGCACCAAGGCCTCATTGGCGCCTTGGCGGGCATCTTCGACAGTAGTTTCTGGCGTGAAGAAGTCCGCAAGAGTTTGAGTACGCCGAGTGTAGACGCGTACTACCGGAGGAATGGCATCCTCCGGGTTTTCTGGATCACCGTGTTGGAGTAGTGGAGACTCGGCGATAGGTGAGAGGCTTGTTGGAGCAAACGTATCATCATTCGTTTCGGCCATGGCGAACTTGAAGCAACTCCTTCAAACGTACGAATGAAAGGAGAGGAGGTCCCACCGGGCGTGCCAGAAATCTGTGAGCGCGAAAAAAGATTCGGGTTGTCTTTATTGCGGATCACACGAGATTACAAATTTTTGATCAGGAGATTGTGGGAGAGATCCTCTGGAGGGTCCCTTTGATCCGCGTCTCCATGTGGTATTCGTGCGAGAGCTCTGAAGGGGTTGCCCAGGACAGAGGTCTTTACAGGATGAGGGTTTTTGAGAGGTTAAGGAGTTTCCGCCGTTGATTTTGTCCCGTCCGTGCTTCGCGCTTTCTCGGCTAGGGAGGTTTTGGGCTTCGTTCCTCGACCTTCGTGTCTTCCTCGATCCTTGCTAGACCTTGGCGTCCTTGATCGTCAGTTCGCGGCGTCGATCGTGTTTTTGGCTTCGGCTTTGGCTTTAGCTTTCGGCTTTGGCGTAGCTTTGGCGTGGCTCTGGCGTTTGCTTTGCTTTGGCGCTTGCGCTTGAACGTAGACAGGTAGAGACTTGCGATGCTTTAGTTCTTCCGGACTTTGTGTCGTATCGGCTAGAACGTGCGGTGCTTTGCTCGTGACCGGCGTAGTTGCTTGGCTTTGGCACGTGCATTGCTTTGGCGCGGGCTTTACCGGTGCGTCTGCTTTGGCTTTGACTTTAGCTTAGACTCGATCTTCTTCTCGAACGACTGGCGTTACTTCTTCAAGGCTTCTTTATTCTTCCGGCTTCCTCGACGGTTGTGGCGTCGGTATTGGCTTTTCGGCGGGGGTAGCACCGATCTTCGTGCGACGGTTGTAGCATCGGCTTTTGTTGATGAAGACGGCGGGTGTGGCACCGGCTTCGGCACGACCGTTGTAGCGTCGGCTTTTGTTGACGAAGACGGCAGGGGTAGCACCGGCTTCCGTGCGACGGTTGTGACGTCGGCTTTTGTTGATGAAGACGGCGGGTGTGGCACCGGCTTCGGCACGACGGTTGTAGCGTCGGCTTTTGTTGACGAAGACGGCAGGGGTAGCACCGGCTTCCGTGCGACGGTTGTGACGTCGGCTTTTGTTGACGAAGATGGTAGGGGTAGCACCGGCTTCAGGCCTTCTTCTCCCGGCTTTCTTCTTCGTGCGAGGAGTCGATGCCTTGATTGAAGACGACGGGTGTTGTCGGCTTCGATCTTCTTCTCCGGCCTTTGCTTATGGCGTCTTCGGAGCTGATGAAGATCGTCGGAGCAATCGGGTGATGACGGCTCCGGGTCTTCTTCTCCACGCTTTCTTCTTCGTGCGAGGAGTCGAAGCTTTGACCTTCGAGTGCAAGGTCTTCACGTTGATGAGGACTTGAAGGGCCAAGGATTCCCGTAGGACGTGCTTGCCGTGCCTTGTGAAGCCTTCGGTCGTCGAGCGTTAGAGCTTCTCTTGCGGAGCTCTTTCGTCTTCGGCTTTCGGACCCTTTGTGCCTTCCCCCACCCCTTCTATTTATAGGGAAAGGGGGGCGGTTGGGGGAGATATGGCTGAAATCTTTTTTGTTTCATCCGATATCTCCCCCCATAACCATCAAGATACTGTTCCTTTATTCAAGGAAACAAACCCGATCCCCTCCTTTTTAGTTGGGGTGGTTATGGGCTAGATGTGACTCGATCTTTTAACGATTGAGTTGTTATTCTTGTTGCACTTTTGGATCGGATGGCGACACAACGTCATCTTGTCCGTTGGATCGAGGGATCGTCGCGGATCTACGGCTACGTAGACGTCCACGCCACCTCCCCCCGCATCGAGGCGGTTTTGATTTCTTTTTCCTTTCTTTTCTTTTTCTTTTCTTTTTCTTTTTCCTTTTTGTTTTCTTTTTCTTTATGGCCGGCCCCACCTCCCCATGAGGAGGGGGGCACGGTTTTCTAGAAGGGGGGCCGGTGGGCCCCCCTCTTTGTGTTCGGGTAGCGGGTCCGGTGGGACCCGCTTGCTTTGAGTTGGGCTGCGGCGTGCGAGCCGAATTTGCACGCGGGCCGAGTGCATATGCGGGCCGTTTGTGTGCGGGCCCAATTTTGCATGCGGGCCGTTGTGTGCGGGCCCAATTTTGCATGCGGGCCGTTGTGTGCGGGCCCAATTTTGCATGCGGGCCGTTGTGTGCGGGCCCAAGTTGCATGTGGGCCGTTGTGTATGGGCCGGATTTCCGCACGTGGGCCGTTGTGTGCGGGCCCAAGTTGCATGGGCGAGTCGGGTTCGACCCGAAGGCCGTTGAGTGCGGGCCTATTTTTCGTGTACAAATCGGGTTCGACCCGTGGGTTAATTTCGATGCCCACAGACCTCCTTAAAGAAGGCTGTTTTAATCGGTTTTTCTGTAAGAACCCTCCCAATGAGGGACAATTCCACTGCCCCAAAAGAGGCAGAGGCTTCGATCTTGGTGGCCTTGAATTTTTGTAGTAAGTCTTCAACAGAAAGATCTGCCATAACCAAACTGAGTGCGAGACCAGGATTTCACAAGCCAAGGCTAACTAAGGATCTTTGCATTCTAGCATATTTGTAAGTGTCGAACAGAAAAAGTTTATCTCAGTATCTTTGCATTCTAGAAGATTTGTAAGTGTAAATCTTTGACCCCCCTTGAGTAAGTAGTGCATGGGTAGATCAATAATCACCAGAGCACATGGGGGCCCATGAACTATTGAATTTGTAAGGTTTGACATGTGAGACCTGTGAAATTTCCTCTATCCCAAAACCCAGGTATTGAGATGAGGTCCCATCATACACATAAGGATCGTTTCCACCCTCTACTTTACCGAGGTAGGACTAATCCTTCAACAAACCGGCACACCAAAAGCAGGTCAGAGCCATTGCACTAGGTCACCTTCAGCCAAGCACATCAACAGCATTAGCTTGACCAATGTATCACACACCCTGACTAGCATAGCGGAACGATCTATATGGTAAACTAATCTTTTTTTTGTACATTAGACAATGGTCATGACATCATGACCTTAAGGTCTTCCTTAACAAGGCGACCAATACATCAGGGAATACATCAGTCCAGAACCCCTCCCGCCCAAGCTCAATAGCCTCATGGGCTAGCCAATGAGCCGCACTTTTCTAGTTTGGGGAACCCATTGGACCCAGGTATCCCGTAATTGCTGCCAAGCGACCAAACACTCGAAGATGATCATGAACTTATCCGCGAGACCCCTCCTGCCCAACACCAACTCATCCCTGGTAAAACTAATCTTGAATGAAGTGCGAAGTAGGGTTTTTTGATTTGCAACAATATACCTTAGAGCATCTCCAATCGACCTGCAAATCTCCAAAATGGAGGTGGATGTGACACTCCAATCGCCCTCCATTTCCACCTCCATTTTGGAGATTTGAAGATCTGGCCTACATATTTGGAGGGTTGGTGGGATTTGAAGGCCACCCTTCATATCACTATTTACTTTTCAGAAATCCCCAATACACCCCTAAAAAATTAAAGAGCCATTCATTTATTACATTTGTATCCTTTAACATAAATTCATTAATTGCTTTAACTTGACCTAAGTTTAAATCCACTAATTCATTTTTTATAAAAATTATACCGTTGGAAAGGTCTCATCGGTACCTTCATAATGAGACTAATATTGAATAAATTTTTAAAAGGTTTTTGGAATGATAATATAAATAAATAAAAACAGAGGTTAAAAAATAGAGACCTGCGGTTGGAGTGCAACTAAAATGGAGGCCTCCATTTTAGCAAATACCCAAATATATTTCCCCCTTTTGATTGTATTTTGCAGGTGTCCGTTGGAGATGCTTGATCTTAATTCCAACGAGCTCTTGGCCTGGTGGTACTTCCCCTCTCCCATGATGGAGGGTTTCCCTCTTTAACTCCTACTATGGACAGTGTGGAGTGAACTTTCCCTCAAGGCCGTTCTGCCTGTTTGCTCGTGTGAATCCTGGCCGTTGATGTTATGCCCACAGGATTATGGAATTAATAAATAGCAATTGTTGCCTCCCCCATTTCGATCTTCGGGCCTCTTTGAGCCCTTGCTCTAGCTCCCTGTCCTCTGATCGCTTGGCCGGTAAAATAAAAAAACAATAATCCTTAATAGATTTTATTGCTAAACATTGCTCAAATTGACTTTGCCAACTAGAGAATACGAGAAAAGATAATGTAATGTCCATTTTCCTAATAAATCTCTATCGACATATTGATAAGTCACACACTACATCATTATTTTGAAATGTGAGACAATAAATCACTATCAGCATATTGATGATCAGAAACAAATAAAGCAATCATTAGCTTAAACCCCTCTAAAGCAAAAGGGAAGCATTCAAAAGAGTGCTTTTCCCTCCTTTTTGTCCTTTCATACATTTATACCCCTATCCTTCCTCCTATTCACAAGACCTACAAAGAGGAGGAGGGAGGAAAACCCTAAACCTAATTTGACAAAAGAATTCATATGAAAGATAAGGAGGAATATGATCGCCGGCACGCAAATTAGGCATCCATCTCACAAGGGAAGATCGGGGACGATGCGAAGGTATTGATATCCCCGAAGATGGCATCATCCGCCTCCGCATAGCTCACACTGTCTTGGCACTCGAAGTACGTCTGGATGTCTTCGGGGAAGCTGCACCGGGATGGCTTGCTATCGGACTCTGGCGGTGACAATGGATTCTCTGCCACCACTGAGCCTCTCTCTAGCATATCCTTGAGTTTGGCTGACTGTAACAATAGCTCGAGGGCAGACGACGTCGTGGCTCCTCCGGCTCGCGACGGGGGGAACTGTGGAACCTCCCCCATGACATGATGGTGCTGGTGGAAGCTTGGTTCGAAGCTATGGACCGGGTTGCTAGGTTCTAGGTTGAGGATGGCATTGGGGTTAGGATTAGGATTAGGATTAATGGCATTAGGGTTAGGGCGTAGCCATTTGATGTAGCGGCTGAGGTCGAAGTTTGTGACCGCGTTGAGTCCGCGGTACTCGATTGCCGCCATGTCGTATGCAGTAGCCGCCTCTTCCTGGGTAGCTGCCAAAATTTTATGACAGAAAAAATGATGTGAAATTCTAATGTGGTACACGTTTATTAGGAGGTGAAAAAAAAAACCTATTTTTCGATTCAATATTCAATAGAAGCCCGAAGACCAAGACTGTAAGTGTATATTTGTTTCGAAAAGTACCGTTATTATTTCGATAAAAAAATACAAGTTCTGATATTTTTGTGATTATGTAAACTGACATGATGCAGCTAGAGTGATATACACACGCGCGAACACACACACACGGTGTAGGCTTCTAGATATCTTCTCGATTTATACTTAAAGAATTGAACAATGCTAACAAACTCGTTCATTTACTCAGAAGTTGTCCTATAATTGCCAAAAACTATTGTTCATCCATTAAGTTTCCATCTTGATCGGGCCATCCTGATGTGGCACCTGATCACATCTGCTAATTGGGTTCAGTGCAAATCACCGGTCAAGGATGGGTGCAACGGACGGCTGTGATCAGCTGCCTCGTCAGGATGGCAAGATCTGAATATAATAATTGGGTTCAATGGTGCTATTCTGTTAGAGAGAGAGAGAGAGAGAGAGAGAGAGAGAGAGAGAGAGAGAGAGAGAGAGAGAGAGAGAGAGAGAGAGAGAGAGAGGGGGGGGGGGGGGGGGGGCTATGTTGGATGGTTTAAGAGTACCATAAAAAGCGGTACAATGAACCGGTGGGGGGTTGGTTTAAATGGACGCCTACTCCCAACTAACCCCGTTTCATGGACTGTATACATCCCGAATGACTAAAATGCCCCCAACCTCTGTCCTATTTCTCCAAATGGACAAGAGGTATGAATTGTTGGGTTCTGATATGTCGACCCCATCTTCAACGCCATCAACCGCCCAACTAAATTTGCTACACGTGTCATGCTGTTATAGGGTGGTCCGTGGGGCAAGCTAAATGGAGAAAATTTGCATGTGGTGCTGCATGGCCCATGGAGCAAATGCTGAAAGTTACTCCATTCTACACGGTCAAAAAGTAAAGGGTAATTTAGTCATTTACTGCCGTTTCCACCCCATCCATGGAGAATGTAATTTTAGGGCCTAGAAGCTTCTAATAATTTTTTTTTTTTTTTTGGTATTGCAGCTTCTAATAAATTTAATTAAGGAATCCTACTCAGCCAACTTGTTGTCCAACTTTTTCTCCAACATCCCCAAGTGGCAGTAGAATACTAGATCATAGCCGTCCCTTTGCCTATGGCCAGGACTAGATGCAAATCACCAGTCGAGGATGGGTGTAACGAACGGATGCGATCGTGCCAATGTAAGGATGTTGAAGTAAAAGTAAAAAAATAGAAGTATTTTCCAATAAAATTTTCACCCTGGAGGCATAAAGGGAGGAGGGATAGTTACCATAGGTTCCAAGGTAGAGGTATTTGTTCCCAAAAACACGGCCAATCCGAGCTTCCCATCTTCCATTGTGGTGGTGCCTGCACGTAATTTCAAAAGATAAGAAGGGCTATTAGGTAATTAACCTATAAATTCATGTGAAAATGGTGGGTTTTTAGCTTAAAAGGACTGGACTATGATTTTTTTTAATATATAATATTATAATAAGGTTTTAAAAAAAAGGCTTTCAGAAGTGGTGTGTTTGGTTACAAGTAAAACATAAAAACAAAAGAGAAATTATTATTTTTCTGCACAGATGTGTGTGGTTGATAAGAAAGTGTGATCTCCACATAAAAATAAATTTTTTCTTATGAAAATCAGTTTTTCATTAAAAGGGTATAAATTTTTTTCTGTCAAAAGAACATAGGAAAAGGAAAATAAAAGTTATTTTTTCGTTCTTCTTCGGATAACCAAACAGTAGCAAAAAAAATCAGTTTTCTTTTCCTTTATTTTCTTTTTCTTTTCTTTCCGATAAATTTTTTTCTTGCAAAACCTTTCTCAGTAACCATCACCTTCTATATAACCCGCAATTAACCCAATTAAGTCCACAAAATATAAATGTTTCCATAATTTCATTTCTATTTTTATTTTTTTAGGCTAATACAATAATGATCAGGTCCTCCTACAGAAAAGCTGATCAGCCTAAGGTAAGTCACACCTTTGACAAAAAAAGATTATATATATTTTATTATTATTGTTTTTTGTAGCACCCTGCAACGGCTCATTTGTAGAAGGGCAAGCGAAAATCGATCCCAGGTCCGGTACTGAGACTTTACAAACTCACCTAGCTGGCACCTACATATCTTAGGAGTTGTAAGAAGTAGATAAAAAGTTATATCCCCAACCATCGAATTCAGATGGGCACCCCAAAATCGGCGGGCCCATCCAATTACATACACATTATTAATTACCTTGCAACACCTCTATACTTTGAGACTCCCCTTGAGAATCCACTGCTTTTCCTGTTACATTAAAACATATACATATAAAAGCTAGGTTAACAAAAAACACCTCACACTTGTTATAAATTCTGAATTAGAAGCTCCGATCTATTCTTAGTTTTTTTATTGGCTGTTATTTCTGGATTATATACCTCCTTAAGGATCCAATGTACTCTTCCTTCGACTGTCCTTCCATTTCTTTGAGCTCCTCTTGGTATGTAGCCAGCTGTCACGGCCCCGGCCAGTACTATTTTACTCGTAATATTCAAAAAATATTTGTGAAAAGATTGTCAAAAAAATCCATGGAAAAAAAAAAATTACGGGGAAGTTGAGGATGGTGTCATGGCCCCAATACTTTAATGCTGCCAAGTCATATGCATGAGCCGCAGCTTCTTCATCATCGTAAGCCCCTAATTAAAGAGAAAAGCAAAAAATAATAAAGATTATTAAGAAGAAAAAAAAAATTAAATGGATTTTTTGAGAGAATCGTGTTCTGGGTTGATGAACCAAACTCACCAAGATAAACTGCACTTCATTTGAGTTGCACCCACCAAAAGCAAACGAAAATCATGACCGGATTGAGAGTAATTTCCGTAGAAAAAAGAAAGGATGAGAAACAAAATTATCTAAAACAAATTAACCTTGTCTCCCTTTCTTGTTCTGTGATTCATTCCAGCAGTTCTTGTCCCACAGATGGGCCTCGTATCGCCCGGTCCACCGATGCCTGTTTCATGGAATTAAACACCATAATACCAAAATAACAAGAGATGTAGTAGTATAGAACCCCAAAAAAGATAGAGAATGAAGAACATGCAATTGAAATGAATTAGAGAGAGAGAGAGAGAGAGAGAGAGAGAGAGAGAGAGAGAGAGATTGGATGTGCAAACCTTGTGACCCCCCGGAAAACGGAGCTGCGTTGAGAAGGAGATTCTCGAGGCACGCTCCTTCTCGTTCTCTTGACCTTCAAACCATTGTTGTTGTTTCTGATGTTGGTGGCTTGATTGTTGCCAATGGGGTTGTTTTTCTGGGTCTTACCCATTAAATTTAGAGAGAGAGAGAGAGAGAGAGAGAGAGAGAGAGAGAGAGAGAGAGAGAGAGAGAGAGAGAGAGAGAGAGAGAGAGAGAGAGAGATGGTGATTGGTGGGAGATGACGAAGGAGTGAATGGGGAGATGTTTTAAAGGGGGGAGGGGAGAAGGTGGGGGGTTTGGGGCGGCAAAAGATGAGTGAAGCTTCGGAGGAAAATGGCAAAGTAGAGAGCCGGCTCTTGGTGCAAATGAGCTTCTCTCTCTTCCTGTTCTTATTCTCACTCTAACCTTTCCCCCCCCTGGCCGTCTGAAACCGGCCCTCCCTCGTCCTCTCTCCTCTCTCCCCCCCTCCCTTCCCTTGTCTCTGGTCCTTGTAGAGTTGTGCGTGTTGGAGAGTTGTGGAATTCAACCACCACTGGTAAACTTACCTCCCTCCACACATACCATGAGAGGAGGGGCATCACAGAAGTAATGCATTAGGATTTGGAAAGGAGGCTCAACAATGACCATCCTCTATTGGGACTATTTATTTTCATTTAAGAATTGCTCTTTAGTGAGTAAAATTGGTTGGACATCGGTTTACCCGGATGATCCAACTTGTTACCATATATTTTTTTTACCGAAAAATGTTATTCAACCAGATGAGTTTACAAACAAGGTTACAGTGTCTTGTGTGGTATTGATCACAACCATCGGTTTTCACCCAGACCAGATCAGTAAATGACATTATGCTCCGACTGGCAATCAAACAGATAATTGATAATAATTACAAATGACTGTGATCAATGCCACATAAGCTGTCTATAAACTTGTCTGTAAACATACTGGTATTAAAATCCCATACCCCGGATAAACTGATTTCCAAGATGGTCTTTTTAATAAGGATTTTTTTTTTTTACTTACACCTCAATTTTTATCGCCCCCCCCCCCCCCAATTTGTCACTTGACCCTGAGCAACTCGTTAAAGTGGAGGTGTAAATCAAATTTGTACATAAAAGGTGGTATAATTCAATAGAAAAAGGGTTTTTTACAAATCGACCCTCTATTTACATATAAATTCTTATAAAGTTAATATTTATGTATAAATCCCTTAAATCATTCAATATTTATATATCGACCCCTACAATTAGTTGACATCCAAAATGAATGAATATTTCTAAAATATTCCTTCATTTGGTTTTTATTTTATTAATCTAAAGGGGAAATAACCGATTTACCCATGGTTTTAATTACTTAAATTAACGTACATATCTTTATTAAACATGGACTTAATCCAAAACAACATAAGTATAACCTGAGTCTAACTTGGACCTAATCCGAAGAATTCACACATTGGAGGGTACTTACAGAGTTTAGATAAAATATTAAGGATGAAATCGAAAATATTCTTTCGTTTTGGATGTCAGTTAACTACAGGGGTCAATATGTAATGTTTGAATGAATCGAGGGGTTGATATATAAATATCACTTTGATAGGTGTTTATATGTAAATATAGAAGATTGTAAGGGTTGAATGGCTTGGCGTTCACGTGACGGATTGGGGGTAAAGTCATTTTTTTAAAAAAATTAGGGGTGTAGCTCAAATTTTAAAATAGAAGTGGGGGTGTGAGTAAAAAAAAACCAATTTTACTTACTTATTTGATTGGACATTGTTTTCCCATCCCTCGTGGGACATTTAACCGTCGAATGGGTTAAGCTGGCAGCCATATATTTCACCTATCTTTTTTTTTTTTGGTAAGTTATATCTCACCTATCAAGCCAGCCACCACTACAATAGTCACAATTATTCACTGTAATCCAGAAGAGCCATTGTGTAGGTCGCCATTGATTGGATCGAATGCCCCTCTTATCTATATCCACATCAGAGACCGTTCGTCCTTGATCAGGCCATCCATCATTACTTAGCCTGGTGCATTTGGGTCTACTTCCATTTTTTTTTTTGAGAAATCCTTCTAGGTAAAATGAGAGGGGGGGGGGGGGTGGGGGGGGGGGGGGGGGTCCGGCCTAGACCCCTACCAGTTTATTAAGAGAAAAGAAAATACAAATAGTGCCAAAGGGGCACCAGCATCTGCTGTGAAAACCCAACCAACGTGACAGGCACAAATAGCCCAGAAACAACACAAGCAAAGCAATCGATCTCAAGGTCTTATGACTATGTATCCCTAGATCTTTCCAAATCATGGAATTGGACTAGAAAAGACCTCGAGTCAAACTTAGGAATGAAAAATCTGACAGCGAAGCTATATCAAGAATGGTGTTATCCTGGCCTCCAACGCGTTAGGAGGTAGCCCCTGCTCCTCTATTTCCATTTTGTTGAATGTTTTGAGTTCAAACACTTCATCATAACTCAATCTGTTGTGAATTCAAGAGATGCATCTGGGTCTACTTCCGTTCGAAGCTGGGGATAACTTCGCGCCTAACATCAGGAAAGGATGGGACACGGCTGTCGGTCGCAATAGCCATCAGCTGGAGCATATGGCTAGAACGGAATATGAGAATCTTTCATGTCAGAGCTCTTACATCGGAGGACATGATAGACAGAATCATATCGTTGATCCAGCTTTGGGCAACCCATCTGATATCGATCCCGAGACTGAAGATCTTATTACTAGAGCTTAGCTCCTGATTGTATTATTTATTTTTCCTCTTTTTTCCTTCCATGCATTATAATTACCATCATTTTTTAATCTACTGATAGGGGTACTGAAAGCCCCCCCCCCCCCCCCCTTCATTTATCGAGAGGGATTCTTAAAAAAAAAAAAACTCGTAACTCATAATTACATGATATGTATTAGCACTAAATAATTTTAGTAGAGGAATTTCTGAAATGTTGAAATTTGACATAGTATTTTGAAATCTGAGCTTACTTTTTTTTTATAGTGGAAATGAGCTTAATGCTTGATCTATCGTGATGTGATAGTTGTTCATTAGGAAGGATATTTCCAATTAAAGCCCTTAACTTAGTCGCCTCAAACTACGGTATCACCATGGTTCGGGTCCAATCATCGACACCTATTATTCCCATGTCCCATTGGACGGTTCGGATTGTTGAGAACTACATGCCATCGGGTGAACCCCCAGGGGGCTCCAATCATAAGGGTTGCGTGATCAAAACGGTGGGGCAAGTTTCGATGGCTGGACCCCGAACAACGGTGATTCCATGGTTCGGGGCGACTATTTTAAGTCATTAGATTTATAATCCATGGAGGAACAAAAACAACATTCCAATAACATAATATATTTTGTCTAATGAAATTTTTTTCAAACTTTTGAGCATCTAGATTTTCAAATATTCTAGAGGATGACGGCACAATATGCAATGTACGTTTTAGCTCAGTGGGGGAATCTCCATCGATATGCCGGTCATGAAAGCTGAACAAACAGTTTTGGTACTTTGAAAACAGGCTAATTGGAAGACTGATCAGAGCTTTGCAGGACAATTGGGTGTGATTACCTGCATCGATGATTTCAGGTTGGGCTCAACTGACTCGTAGAAGAATAGTGCATCGATCAATCACGACAAAAGAGGGAGGGCTCAATCGGATATCGACGAAGCGGAGACCAACGAGGAACCCTAAATATGCTCTGATACCATGTTACCAATAAACCTAGGTGAAAGATACAAAGAGCGAGAGAAGCTAGAGTTTTGGGAAGAAGAAATGAATCTTCTCATTAGGGCAATGGTCAATATATAGGTCACTAATACATATAACAGTCTCGAAGTATATACAAGTATCTCTAAAAAAACTAAACCCTACCCCTCCGAATGATATTCTCTAATAGTACAACGAAGTACAATTGATATGTTTCAAAACATTTCGCGAAACAAATTATTTTTTACTACAATGGAAATAAAATCACTCCTAGGCTTTCGCTCGAATAACATCGGAACATGAACAGGAAAGGACGCAATACTTCACAATATATCATGCAAAATATCTCGTTCTTTTAGGGTTCCAGATATATGAGGAAATCAGTATATTGATCCTTGATCGTTATGCCACATGCTAACTTTATTTTTGTCATCAGTTTATAATTCAATGCATGGTCTAATTCAGCCCACCTTAGATCAATGATGTAACCCACCAGGGGATAGGGCAGTTGGTAAGAAACTAATGTTGAGGAGGATGTGGGTTCAATTCCTCCCCCCACAATTTACCCAGGAGTCCAGAGGGAAACTTTCAAGTGGATCGATGCACATTCTCGGAGGGATTAGTTTGAGCCCGAAGTGGGTCCATTACCCGAACGGTTTCAGGACACCGGCTTATACCAAAAAAAATGGCACGATGTAGACCATATAATCAAAAAGAGAAAAAGGATAATAATGCCCAACTGAAGTTCATAAAATTTATATTTCTTATCATCAAGTGAACCAGAACGCTTTCTTGCACAAAAACAATTGAAACCACTCCAGACCATCGATATGAAAAAAAACTTCTATATATTTTCTTAAAAAAAAAAATTTCTGGCAACCGAACAAATAGTTACTATTTTTCACCGAATTATTACACTTTACGGTTTGGTTTCTCATAATTAAATATATTTTTTGTCACAAAAAAAAAGCATATTGTCATCGAATGTGTAAAAATATTATTTAACAATTACTTATTGTTTTTAGCGAATTGTTAGTCTTCTATGTCCAAGATATAATTGACTTTGCCACAATTAGATACAATTTTTTATCACAAAAAGTACATATTGTGATAAGACATATATATATTATTTATAATAACCTACAATCGATCTACAATTAATGCTTGTTATCATATTAAATTGTTATTCATTGCTATCCGATTGTTACTCATTACCAATTGTTACTCTTTGGTAAAGGTAATCAGTTTGTTACACCTTATATGTAGAGGTAAAATCGTCCTTTAAAAAATCTCGTTATTACTTGTGCCTGGTAGAGGGATCTTGTGCTTACTAAATACCAACCACAGGGACTTAAGTTAACCCCAAACTTTACCTGTCCTTAATACTAAAAGGGTAACTTGGTAAGGACCTAACACCATTTTTTTCATAGTTGGTCCTACTTTATTTGAACTGCTATCTATGGAATTAATATATGTTAGAGAATTGTAATAATAGCTGTTTACAAGGCATGCCAAATCGTGATAGGCTGGTGACTAATATGCAAGATAAAGTTTTTTTTTTTTGAGAAATCCCTCTCAGAGAATGAGGGGGGGTTCGGCCTAGACCCCTACCAGTTTATTGAAAGAAGAATAGAAAAGGGGGGGTTACAAGCACTCAAATGTTGCCATTACATATATCAAGGAGAAAACTCCGAGCCCTCGCCGTAGCGCTCAATGCCCAAATGTGGATGGCGCATGCACTTGATCTGGGAAATGACATGTTCAGCCGAGGAGCTCTTACCCTGAATTGTTCTCTTGTTCCGCTCAATCCAGGTCGTCCAAGAGATACAAATTGCCAGCATATCCCAGCCTCGCCGATCCGGCCCCCGAAAATTCTGGCGTCTCCACTTCCCCCATAGAAGCCCGATAGTTGTCGGAGATGACCGTCTGTTCAATCGCCGTAGGAAGTGGGCCCACACTAGCTTGGAGAACTTGTAGCCCATCAACATGTGGTCCGTTGTCTCATCCCCCATCTCGCAAAGGCTACAAAACGGGTCGGTCACCCATGGATGATTTCTCCGCAAAAGGTTAATCTTCGTGAGAATCCTGTTCCTATAAGCGAGGAGCATGAAAATCTTGGTCTTGGGGGAGCATCTGGTCCGCCAAATCGCCCGGGCCTGAGGGCAAGAAACTCCCCCGAAATTAATGAAATTGTAACAGCTGCAGACGGAGAAAACCCCGGAACTGGTCCAACACCAACGTACCCGCCCGGTCCGGCTCAGATGATAGGGACACCCCCTCCAGGAGGCCTAGGAGATAGCCCAGCTCCTAGAGGTGCTCTGTTGGGAAAGGCCCCAAGAATCTAGGCCTCCAAGTCGTGACCCCCCCTCGGACTGACGCCTGCGACCTCACGGAAGCCCCTTTAGAAAAAGCCAGCTCGTAAAGGTTGTAGAACAGCGTACGGAGAAGGAGTTTGCCGAGCCATAAATCCTCTCAAAACTTGACTTTCATCCCATTCCCCGCAATCAGTCGGTTTCTGCATCGGTAGATTGCCGAAACCCTAGAGATCCCTCTCCCAGAAGGGCGAGATGGATCCCGAAATCCACGATCTCGAGTGGAAAGGGGAGAACTTCCTGAAGTACTGGTCGTGATCACGCTCCGCCAAATGTCTCCCACCCCGTTCTACAACCTCCACCACCACTTTCCTAATATGGCCTGGTTGAACTCCCGGAGATTGATGACCCCCAGGCCCCCCTGCTCCTTAGACTTGCAAGCGCTGCCCCAAGCAAGGAGGGGATACGATCCGGAATTGCCTGAAGCCCCTCTCCACAGGAATCTCTTACGCAACTTGTCAATCTTGGTAATGACCCAAACTAGAAGGTGGTAAAAAGAGAGGTAGTAGGTCGGGATGGAGGACAAGACAGAGTTGACAAGCGTTAGTCTCCTCCCGATCGAAAGAAGGCTCCCCTTCCACCCAGAGAGTCTCCTCTCCAGCTTTTGGATCAGCTCGAGCCAACCGTCCCTCGACAGTTTGTGGGCGGATATTGGGAGGCCCAGGTACCTGAAGGGGAGCCTGCCCAGGGTGCAGCCGAGGATAGCAGACAGATCAGATTGGATATCCGGGTTTGCCCCTATATAGTAGATAGCTGATTTGGCGAAGTTGACGTTCAGTCCGAACGCCAGTCGGAAGCAAAGGAGGAGTATCCTGAGAACCATCGCCTGAGCCCGATCCACTGCTAGGAAGAGCAAGGTGTCGTCCACAAAATAAAGATTGGAGACCTCCCAAGAATCTGCCTTAATCCCGTCGATCAAGCCTCCCTGCACCGTCTTCTTCAGAATCGCATCGAAGATGTCCACCGCCAGCATGAAGATGAAAGGGGAGAGCGGGCACCCCTGCTTGACCCCCCCTGCGCATTGGGAAGGAGTCCCCTTGCTCTCCATTGATGAGGCATGACAGTCTGGAAGAGGAGAGGCAAAATCAGATCCAATCTAGCCAGTTGGGAAGGGGGGGGGGGGGGGGGGGGGAATCCCTGACGCCTAAGACTCTCCATAAGGAACCCCCACCCCAGCTTGTCGAAAGCCTTCTCAAAGTCTAGTTTGAGAAGCATCGCCTCCTCGTTGGTCTCCCGAAAGTGCAGAAGAACCTTCTGTGCAGTTGCCACGCTATCTAGGATGTTCCTCCCCTTGATGAATACCGACCGAGAGTGCCCCACCAGGTCCGAAAGAAGGATGGCTAGTCTTAACGAGATCACCTTGGCTACCGATTTGTAGATGCAATTTGACAAGCTGATCGGGCAATAGTCACGAATAGAGCAAGCTCCCTCCCGCTTCGGAATGAGGACTATCCAAGAGTGATTGAGGCTCTTGAGGTTGACCTTCCTCACTAAGAAGTCCGAGAGGAAACGCAGCAAGTCGGGCTTCAGAGTTTCCCAATATCGCTGGTAGAAGAAGAAAAGGAACCTGTCCGGCCCCAGCGCCCTATCCGCTGACTGGCCGAAGAAGGCATATCGGAATTCCTCCTCCGAAAAAGGTCTAGAGAGGGCCTCACTGTCCGAGATCCTCTAGAAAGGCAGCTTCTCCCAGTCCGAGGGTAAAGGATAGAGTCAGTCCCTGTCGAACTCCCTTTTGAAGAATCTGGTTGCCCCCCCAATAATCCCCTGCTAGTCCCCAAAAGATTCCTCCTCTCTGGTCAAAGAGGAGATAAGATTCCAACCAACGGCCGTTGGCTATACTATGGAAATACTTGGTGTTCTGGTCCCCCTCAGCCACCCGCCGATCCCTCGATTACTGTTTCCACATGACCTCCTCTATGTTCAAAAGTTCCATAAGCTCGGCAGAGAGTCTCTCCCTATTCTCCTGCTCGGCTTGCTCGAGGGGCCTAATCTCCTCCCTGATATCAAGCTCCCTGATGCGTTCCAACAAATCCATCTTCCGTCTCTGAAAGGCTACCAAAGTAGTTAGTGGACCAATGAGAAAGCTCCCGTTTCATGAACCGCAGCTTGGACACAAGGCTTAGTGCGGAGTTCGGCAAGGATTGGGCAGCCGACTACCAAGCGACCACCCTGTCATCGAATCCCTCTTGGAGAGTCCACATTTTCTCAAAACGGAATGGCGGGCGGGTCTTATTCCCCTAGCCTGTGTCAAGGAGCACCGAAACATGATCCAAGAGGAAAGAGGAAAGGGCGACCATGGAGGAAAGAGGGAAAAGGGATTCCCACTCCACCGAGATAAGAAATCTATCCAGTCTGGTGAAGATAGGTTGTTCTCTCCTGTTGGACCAGGTGAAAGCTCTCCCCGCTATTGGTAGGTCCACTAAACCATGCTCTATAACGAAGGAGGAGAACACTCCCAACTCCTGCCAACATCCTAGATTCCCGCTTCTCTCTCCGAGGAATCTGGTGGCGTTGAAATCCCCGTTGAGAACCCAGGTGCCCGGAAATGCAGAGTGAATGGCCCATAACTCCAAGAATTCAAAGGAAAGGTGATGGTCCGGAGGTCCGTAGACGGAAGTAACGGTCCAGATCCGGTTGTTCGATCGATTGCGGAGAGAAGCCGAGAGAGAGAAGTCTCTGTAAAGGCGATTGGAGATGGAGAAGAGAGAGTTGTCGCACTCGATGAGAATGCTTCCCGCCGTCCCAATGGACCCGCGGGACTCCCAAGAGTCAATCTTGTTGTTGCTCAGGGATCGGAGGAAGCATTTCGAAGGGTCCACCGTCTTCGTCTCTTGCAAGCAGATGATGTCCGCGTCGTGAGTGGACACAAAAAGCCTCGCTGCCTGGCTCTTCGAGGAGCCGCCTAGTCAGTGAACATTCCAAGATATAATCTTCATCAAAAATAAGAAAAGATCCAGAAACCCACTGCAACAACATCTGACATTGCCATCCAGATGCCGAAGGGCATCTACAAAACGCCCAGTTTCAGAAGGATTACAGTTAGGGTCCGAGGGGGGGAGAAAGCCATAGCCCGCCACCAGGCTGAGAATGAGCTGGTCCTCCAAAAAGTTTATAAGCAGGGGTAAGGCTCCCGATCCACGCGCACCGTCGTTGTGCCCCAGGAAGTCTACCTTGGCTAGCTTCCCCTCCTCCACCTTTTGCAAAAATTGCCACGAGCTCCTTCTCACCACTTGGAGAGGGTTCCCGATCCGAGCAGCAGGAGGCGGCACCCTGGAGCCTAGAGCCTCCGAAGACGCTTTCCTGATAGTAAAGGTCAACTGATCATCAGCAAAGAGGGGTGGTCGAGCCCGAAGTGGGTCAACCGAGGATGGAGATTCCTCAAAGGAGGCCACTGGAGTGGAGACGAGAAAAGAGTCCGATCTTGAGAATCCCGGTGGGCCAGGGAGCTCGTCTGACGAATCTTCGAGATCAATGAGGGGATCCAATGGACCCGGGAATGCAGGCAGCGAGGACGAAAAGACCAAGGGGAGGGGAATAAATGCAAATCGTAGTTCTCGTTAGGTTTAATGAGGAAAGCAAGATCGTCAGGTGGGAAGGCCATACCTTCCCGCCGGTAGGTGGGCCTGGGAGGATGAGCATTAGAGGCGTAGCTTCCAGCCGAGCCAGAGGAGATGGCGACCGGCTCTGGTAGCTGCTGCGGGGCAGGGGATCGCCAGGGAGAGGCAGGGGGGACGGATCCGGTGGCCTCCGAGCCCGGGAGAGGACCGAGGATCCCCGCCCCCAGCCTTGAACCCCCCAGGTTTGGGGAGATCGACAGAGAGGAGAAATGCTGGGAGAGGACTACCGACGTAAGCCCTAGAAGGAAAATATGCTGCCCAAAGACGATCCTGCGCCGGGTGGGCATGCGATGCGAGAAGCGGGTCTCCAGTAGGACAGAGTAGTGGGAAAGGGACCTGGTCCCCTCCAGATCGCAGACGACCGAGAGGAACGTCCCAAACTGCCCTGCCCAGGAGATCAGGGCGATAGGGTCCCACGCATGGTGGGCAGTCCCGAAACCCTATGGTCGACCGTCACCATCGACAGGTGCCCCTCCGAGCCGAAACCCTCTGACCACCACTCCACCCAAAGCGTGAAGCCCTTGAGCTCGATGGGTCCCCTAGACGATAGATCGTGGAGGAGACGGGAAGAAGGGAAGGAAACCCTAAAGGACTTCCTAGCGTTGTCCAACCCTTGGCTGGCCACTTCCAGAGGAGCGGGAGCACATCCTCTCCCCGCTGCTGACTGCCCCAACAGGAGAGGAGCAAGGTCGAGAGAGATAGTGGGTCGGAGGACCCACAGAGGAGGGAGACGATTCCCACCCTGGGGAAACCGTCTGAAAGGCTAGTTGTCCGCGAAAACTCCTCCACGTCCCGACTATGAAGGGTTTAGACGGGTGGAGAACCAGTTGGCCCGGTGAGCGGATAAGGGAGGAGGAGGAGACGTGCCTGGCCCTGAAGACGAGCCCCGGGCACCGCTTCGCCATGTGCCCCAACCAGCGGCAGTGAAAATAGATCATGGCGTTCCGGCAGACCAGAATCCAATGGCCCCAGTCCCCGCAGCGGTAGCAACAGCCCTTCGGGAATGGGAAGAAGCGAGGGGGTGAGCCGCCGCGACTAGAGGGCACAAGGGGGGAATAGGGTTAGGTTTCCGAGTGGGGATGAAGGAGAGAGCCTCGGCGAAGGAGCGGGGGCGAGTCGGAATGGGATGGGACCCCATGGGGTGGGGTAGGGGCTGACCAGAAGGAGGCCCCATGGGGCGCTGGTTGGGAACCCCACGCGCCTGCCGTCGCCGCTGCCACTAGCGCTTCGAGGGAAGGGCCTGGGCACGTGACCCACCATCAAGAGGGCCCCTCGAACTTCCCCCTGCCGCCGCCTCTGCCTCCCTAACCCCCGAGTTTGGAACCAATCCCAAGGAACCCCGCAGCTCTTCCTCCGAGAGAGAAGACGTCGTCTCTGTAAAATTTCTTCCTGTGCAAGATAAAGTTGAACTATAAAAGATATATGATTCAATTCTTTGGGCAGAGCAAGGAGCACCAAATAATTTGTTGGGTTTAGTCCACATCGGCTAGGGGGATGGACGGTGGTGTCTTCATGTACCCTCTATGGAGGGCCCGGGTTTTGGGAGGGGTGAGAGGCCGGGTATCTAACAATGCTACTCGTGGCATTCCGCACAAGCTGAGGGGCCCTCGGAGTTTTTCCGGCCCTATCCTCATGTGAGGGGAAGATTGTTGGGTTTAATCCCACATCAACTAGGGGGGTGGCGGTGGCGTCTTCATATACACTCTATAGAGCTCTCCCTAAGACAAAAGGGCAAGAGAAAAAAGAAATTTCAGACTTCATTAGCTGGATATTCAAACATGCAAAGTAAATTTTTTTTTTTGGACAAATTACAAAAACCTCTCCTGAACTATACCCCTTATTTCAAATTGGTCCTTCAACTTTTATTTTGAACAAGTTGATCCTTGAACTATGGTTTGTCTGCATTTAGTCGCCTCCGTTAACTTTTATTTCGAAAATACCCTTGTCCTAGTAAAACATAAATTAAATATTTCAAAACAATTTTGAGTCTTATTGGAATTTGATAAGGGTATTTTTGGGATAAAAAGTTCATGGAGGGGGCTAAATGCACACGGAGCATAGTTCAAGGATCAAAATGTTCAGAAAAATAGTTGAGGACCAATATGAAATGAGGTATATAGTCAAGGGAGGTTTTTGTAATTTGTCCTTTTTTTTTTTACTTTACACTAAAAATTTTACTTTATTTTACCACTACTGAGCACAAAAAAGGCTCAAGTGTCTTGATTCACCTCTAATTTGGGTTTTTTTTTAGTCCGGCACTAAAATTCTCTTCTGTTTCCATTGAAGAAGAAGCTTGCAAGCATTTGGATGATCGTTTGTTTTGGATTTCCTTCTTGGTGTTAACCTTGTGTGTCTCAAAGCTAAGGCCAAATTGCGATTTAATTTAATATTAAGCATCATAGTGGCTATTGGATATCGGGGCATGATCATAAGTTTAACAATAGGGCAATGCTAACCACCAAAAAAATAATGATAAGGAAATTCTTTATTGGACAAAAATGATATATAAGACTAATAGTAGTAATAATAATAAGGGCTAATGTGTCAAGGGTCCCTGACAATGGATCGGTTCGGCGAATATGTCCGATAACAGTTCAGTTTAGCCTGAGGTCCAGGCAAATGAATGATTTGCTCGGTGTAAAAGGGCCTTTCGTTTTGATTGAATCCCCAAAATGCCCTCACGTTACAATCGGCATGAGCAGACGGAGAAGGAGGGCGTGAGCAACACCTTGAGTCGCAGCTGCTCACTGCCACCGCTCCGACGACGACAAGCAGTGGAGACGAGGGTACGTGCTAGGTTTGGTTTAGGATTCCGCTAGGGTTCCGTTTAGGATTCCCAGATCTATGGTTCATCCCATGTCCTTATATCTTAGGTTTTAGGGTTAGGTTTAGAATTTCTAAGCCTAGGACTCATCCCATGACAGTTGATCTTAAGCTTTATGGTTCGGTTTAGGATTTCTAGGTCTATAGTTAGAGTTCAGTTTAGTTTTAGAAAAGAGTAGCATAAAATAAATATTTGAAGTGCTGTGAGGGATAGTTTTGCCCACAAGGTTGTTCATCCTTTGGACTAAACATATGTCAACCCAATCATCCCATGCAATTTGTCTGAAAGGGGTCTCTGATGCCCCCACCAAGAGGCTTTACCAGCTGAGCTAGCTGACACCCTCACCCACCCGAGCATTAGTTGCCAACATGCCGAGTAAATTGATGAGAAAACTAGGGTGGGTGACATTTTGAGTGATGTTGTTAAGTTACAAGGCATTACTTATAAATTAAATAATAATAATACTATTTATCCTAATGTTTTAGTCATTTTTTTAAAACCGAATGATGTGTCGTGATCGATCACATACGTCCGTTACACCCGATTTCGATCGGTGAAATGAACTCAGCTCAGACTTGCAGATGAATGGACTTTGTGATTGGATGTGGTCATTCTGTTCAAATCATTCGGGATAAACGCTCAGGATGAATAACATTGCTCAAAAAAAAAAAAAAAAATTGGAGGCCACCACCACCTTTTATATACCTTGCCGTAGGCCCAACGGTTACCATGCCGACGAAAGAGCAATGGTGAGACCTCTGCCAATGCCGCCAGATGCATTCTCCCCATCGAGCACCAATTTTGTGATGGCAGTGAGGCATCGATCATTGGAGCATCCATGTCATTGATGTCACACTCAGAATCATCGGCCAATTAGTATTTTTTTTTTATTTTTTCCTATTTTTTTTCTCTCTCCTGATTTTTTTTTTAAAGAACAATGCTCGACTCCAACAGGGGTTGGAATGCGCGGCTCCTCTATCCAATGTGAACTGTTAGATGGATATCACCAGTGATATTCAGCCGTTAACAAGTTTTGACATAACATCACTAGTGACATTCACACGGACAACAGATATCTTGTCAGAAAAACGGCTCAATATCATTGGTGATATTCATGCAACGGTTCACATCGGACAGAGGAGCAAAATACAGTTCTTTTTTAAAAGGATAAATTATACTTTGCCTCTCTGAAGTTAAGCTCTAAAACACTTAACCCACCTATTGTTTAAAAACTACATTTTGCCGTCTTTAATTCAGCTTTGATCACATAAAATTAAAAGGGGTTGAATATTTTTACCCTAAACTTCAGGGGGGCAAAGTGTAATTTACCCTTTTTTTAAATAACTTTCTTATCGTTTGGAAACAATGGGGTGATGCATGTCATTTTGGATGTTCTTCTTGGTGTTAACGTGAGGTCTTAAGGCAAAAACACGCGATCTAGTGTATCACTTCGATCATTAAGTATTGTTAGAGAGCGAAATTCGGATTAGGTCCAAGATGCCATCTTCTCCTCCGGCCGCCGCCTCCTCCTCCTCCGCCGCCACTATTGTTACCGTCCGGCCATCATCGCCATCCTAGCTCCAATTTGTCGAACGCCACCGTCATTATCGTCATCACCAAGACTCCACCACATTAAGAGAGAGAGAGAGAGAGAGAGAGAGAGAGAGAGAGAGAGAGAGAGAGAGAGAGAGAGAGAGAGAGAGAGACCCATGTGGCACAATTTGAAAACAAGACTTCTGCTTGAGTAGGTAGTAATGGAAGATTAGCATATAAGGTTGAGAGATGAGACAACGGTAACCATTGGCTAAATTGAGTTCTTTGTAGCTGTAGCCCACCTAGTGGGCCCATGAAAGTTGACGCTTTGACCGGGTATGGTCAACCAATAAACATAGCATTAGATCCGGTATGATTGGACGGTCATTGATCTATCATATCTAAATCATAGAAGCTTAATTCTCGGACACGTGTTAATTTGTGGATGTCTTTCTTTTTTTAACCATTCTATCGTGGTAGATCTTGCTCTACCCCATGTCAAGAAAGTACTTCTCAGCCATCCTGTTGTCCACCCAGATCATGCCACCCTGATGAGGCACCTACTTACACCCGTCGGTTGCACCGACTCCCAAAGGTGAATTGCAATCAGCCCGACTGGTAGGAAAAGGAACGATTGTGATCAGGTGCCACATCAGGATGATCCGATCTGGATGAAAAGCTTGATGGCTGGATAGCATTGCTCGTGCTTTAATGGCCGGTGTGTTAGGAGGGAGTTTAGATCTCCTCCAGTCGATTTGTGGTCGGTCCACATGTAGTCCGCTGGAGTACGGTTCACTTTCGGGTTGCCAGCCATTGTGTGGCTGTGATGTAAGCCGGGCCCACCAACCGGGGCTGACCTATTGGGGGAGATCTGAACTCGTTAGGGGGGGGGGGGGGGGGGGGGGGGGGGGGGGGGAGACACCCTCGTCAATGCCTCATCAAGCTTATGCTTGGGGAATTAGGTGGTGTGGTTAGGCTACCATAATTGAAATAACTCCACCGAATCCGATCCGACTTAAAACTTTAACTCAATATATTTGTTAAAAAACGAATAATTAATATTTCAATTCATGTAGAAAAGGTTATATGTCCCAATCTATGAAATTTATTATTCCTTTTAATAAATGCCCACTTTACTTTTTTTTTTTTTTTTGGAAGGCATCAAGTGGTGAGTACATCACCTATTAACGTCGCAACAAACACGCGATCTAGTGT